>VZRN01005202.1:2070774-2129304 GCA_013397935.1 Dasyornis broadbenti | reverse complement strand
ACTCCCAAAACCCGCGCCCCTCGGACGCGCTTCGGGACGGGGCGGGACGCGCCGCACCTGTCCCGGGTGCCGCCGGGAGGTGCTGCCTGCCGCCCGGGTGACAGCCGCACCCAGCTGCGCGCCGAGCTGCTCCCGGGCCGGGGTCCCGCGGTTGCGGTGGGGCGCGGCAGCCCGGGCACGGCCGAATGGGCCGAGGCGGCAGCTGGGAGCGGGTGCGGGACTGTCCGCTGCGTAGGGCACAGACCTCTCCCCAGGCGCGGGCACAGCTGCAAACAGCTGGGTTTAGGAATTATTTTAAATAACTTTCACGCAGAGTGAAATTGTTTTGAAATCCGTCAGCCCTGAGCAAAGTTCGGAAGAGTCTCCGGAGACACTGAACAGCAGCAGGGGCACCTTGTTCTCCTGAGAGCAGGGGCAGGCCAGTCTTCACCCAAGTTGAGCCATTTCAGAGCTGGCAGTCCCCAGCTACTGCAGAGGGATGCAATAACAGTGCCTGCTCCAAGTGTTGTGCGAAGCTTCAGGCTCCCCCTCTCCTCCCTCCCAACGCCTCCAGCTAACAGCTCTGTTCCTTGCTGTTCCCCGGCCTCTCTTTGGTCCCTGGGACCCGCTCATCCTTACTTGACTGCAGCGAACCCCTGCAATGAAGCGGGGGAGGTAGGAGGGACACAGAACCAAATGTTACCAGAAAAAATGTACATGTATTGACAAAGAAAATGGGTGTGTGTACAATAAACCAAGAGGAGGACTGCACGGAGGTGCACGGTCAGAATCTGACCTGGTGTAAATCCGCTCTGCTATGCTGTGCACAGCAGCAGACACAAGGATTGGTGCATTTCAGTAGCGAATAGTATCTCTCATACTTCCAGTCCGGCATGCCTGGGGTGAACCACCAACATGAAGAATAGTTGCAAAGATAAAAATAACTTCAAAGAGATATAAGAAGATGAATCTGCTGCTTTGTATTCATTCCGTGACTTCAGGAGTCAGAAAACCTGAGTTCAGAGACAAGTTTAGATATGGAATTCTTAGCAAACATTTTGCCCAGCAGACTTCTAATACCCAAGAACAGTCATGCTTTATTTTAGTGCAAGTCTTGCTGCAGAGGAAATAAAGATGTTTCTCTTTTGTTTGTCTGGATATTGCTTTTTATTTGTCAGCTTATACCTTCTAATCTGCGTCTGCATACCACATGGATTTCCAGAAAATAGGAAGCTTTCCGTCTCACATAATTTTCTCTACATTCCAGCCTGAATTCATTAGCATTGTTAATTTAGAAAGTATAAGCAGTTTTATGGATTATTACCATGCAGACTACTTTCTAACAGTGTCATTACTTTTTAAAATAATTAATTTTGAATTCTCATGCTGTTTAAATAGATGCTGCTTGTGGAAACTCAAAATCAAGGTGTGTAACAGCAGACAAACACATAGAAGAGACAGACCCATGGTATGGCCAGGGGTAAAAAAGAACATAAAATGTGCCTTAGGATTTCACTGTTGTCTAGGTCTAATGAGAAAGCTATACAGGTTTTCCACATAAAATGGTCTTCCTTAAGGCTCACATTTCCAGACTTTTTCCATGCAGCCCACCCAGCCCAGCTGTTTCTCATCACTAGATATCACTAGAATATTTCAAACAACAGCAGCTCATGTTTCTTCCCATAAACATATAAACAGAACAAAGGATCAGTTATGACAGTGCATTCAGATCTAAAATAAATACAACTTAAAAAGTACTTTAAGAGCAAAGAGATAAAGAGTAGAATGACCATGCAATTAAAAAAATAATATGCTTATCCAGAAACTAACTTCCACCACAAACAAAAACCAAGTCTAGCAGCAATGAATGCTGGAAACACCTGCATTCTGAAACTACTAGGTCCTGGTTTTGCTGGCCACATTTTGAGGGTAGAAAATAATGATTACCTTTTTGTACAAAGGTGATCTAAGGCAAAGATTTTCTGAAATTCTTTTAACTCATGCGCAAGCCTGCAGCAGAAATAATCATCTGAATAACCATCTAAAGCAGACATGCCTGCTCTCCAAAGCCCTGATGGGCATGTAGCTCAAGCTGTGCCTCATAAACCTGCTAGAAACCTTCAGATGGTCAAATGCAGTTCACAGAGCATAATCAGCTCAAGACAAAGTGTCCTACTATAAATGACAGCTGCTTTTTTTTAAAACTTGCTTTCAAATTTGAAAGACACTATGAAATAATCCCAGATAGATTGCACTGTAGATGTCTGAAAAACAAATACCAGAAGCATGGATTATTGCAGCATCTGTATCCAGTGAAAGAAATTGAAACATCTAAGTCAGAAGCGCACAGGAAACAGCTGACAGCCGGAGCCTCAAGGCTGACTGGGGAGCAAATGTGTACCGTGCAAGGTATACACATTCTTTCAATCAGGGTGATAAACACACTTTACATCACAACTTCCGATGATTGCCCAGAGCTTTCCAGTTCCTTACTCCTTTATCAGGGTGGGAGTCAGTGAGCACATGGGACAAAATTTCATAATGCTACAATCCAAATAGAAAAGGCTTCAGATGCAAAACTGATTATATTCTTGGCTGTTCATATTGATACTCAGTTGTGAGATGTTATTCCAGACTGTTAACCCAGCCATAAAGATAACAACCTTCCAACACAATCAAATGCCTTTTCTGATGTCACCTGAAAAAAGTCACCATATCACTATATTCTTGCCCTGAGAAAATCTCTATGTAAAATATGGTTTTAAAGAACTTGTTCCTTACAAAGCATAAATAACATTGATCTTTCTTAGCGAGCACAGTAAGACAGTGTCTTACTAGAAAATAAAATAATTTCTTGATTTCATCAGTAGTCTCTTATCTAACATTTATTTCAAGAATCCACATCACAAATCCAGTAACAAATAAGCAAGTATTCCTGAATATCCCCCACAGACAAAAACTGGTTTTCATTTTAACAGAAAGAGGAATATTTCTGTTGCAGATGGAATATGAAGGAGATGAGTTCAGGAGATGCAAACATGGGTGACTGATTTATCAAAAAGTCTTTGAAAGGATGCCATAAGAACACTGGCTATCAAATTTATAACAGTGACGATCATTACTGCAGAGTAAAGCACTAGCGCAGTCTGTCACTTTGGTAGTAAAAGGTGATTCCAGTTGGGCGGCTCCAGACTGACCCTGGGCAATGAAGGGTTATAAACGCTATGGGGTGCAGGCAGCACAGACAGCACGGCAGAAGCAGCTGAACTCTGCTCCCAACGAAGGGCAGTAGTCAAGCCTGATTCTCATTTACTCACATTACTGCAGCACCAGCAGGCTCAGCTGTAGGCCAGGGTCCTGCTGTGCTCTGTGCTGTACACACAGGACAAAATGACAGACCTCTGTTAAGAAAAATTTCCTTTTTATTTTCAGTAGCCAATGCTGTAAATAACAGAAGAAATCTAACATCTCTAGAAGGGGTACCAAACACGCTGCAAGTCTAAAAAGCAGTAATTACGCAGGGAACTTTTAACAATAGAACCTCATTAACTGGCACATAACCAATGCACACAACCTGTAATCTGCATGCAAAAGAGGGTGGTAGCCATTCTCTATTTCTCAACAGGGGGTTAACAGTGAAGACAAAGCTGTACTGAAACTTCATGCCACCCATATTTCCTTACTTTGTATCATATGCAGTGTAACTATGGATAATTTATACTGAGAAGAAACCTGGTAATTGCAATGAACAATGCATTGCATTAGCATAACTGGTTTTAATCATTCATGTTTGAATACTCACCAATTCTCCATGTTCAGCTGTTCTTAAAGAGCTCCCCAGTAAGTAGAGTGAAAGAGAATATTGCTGTTAGAATTTTTTTTATTATACGACCATTTCTTGCTACACATCCCACCACTTAACAATGCGGCAGCAACACAGCATTTAGTCAGAAAAATCAGTACTTTTCATTTATTCTGTTTATTTTAGCCTCTTTAAATACTTTTCAACAACTAAAGGGGCAGGGAAGCATTAAGTGATACAGTAATGTGACAAATACATAAGACAGATTCAGGAAACAGAGCATTGACTCTAGATTCTTCAGAAGCAGGCATCACTTTCCAAACTGTAGATCTAACAGAACTGGGTTTCCATTAGTCTTCACTTTTCCATCTTTATTTCAACCTCATACACTGCAGAGGAAGAGCTTTCTCCTGTTACTTTGTAGTTCAACAGTGCCCTAAAACCAGTTTTCCCCTCTATGTGCAATAGTGGAACTATGTACAATATTGGGCACAACACTATTAGAAAGACAGTAATACTATAGAAAAAAATACAGTAAAAAAATGCCACTTTTCCCTCAGAACTGTCACTCATTTATTGAGATCTGGGTGCACATCTTCATTAATAACCCTGCTCACCAGTGGTACTGCACAAATGAACTCTTTTGCGAATACTGCATGTTCCAGCACTCCAGGGAAGAATATACACAGTAATTAGGATATACTTGCCAGCCCCCTCCCCTCAGCACTGTGAAATGATAGTGCTAAGTGAAGAAAGCAAAATGATAAAAGGAATATATCTTACCAGTGTTCAGCAAGGATGGGACAGGAACACAGCTGTGCTGCTAATAGCAAATGGGTCAGAGGGTTTATTAAGTGTAGTTCAAATTGCATCCAGGTGAAACTTAAAATCAATCATTTAATTCTGGATGCAGGAAAAAATTATTTTGAATAAACCGTGCTAGACTAATTTCAGAATTAATTCACTGTGTCCTCCTGTATAATTAACTAAGCCTTCATAGCCAAAGGAATTTAGAAACTGTTTAGTAGGATTCCTCACCAGTGTTTAAGCAACTGCATGTAAGAAATTGTACACAAGAAACTACAGTGAGGGTTATGCCATCAATGGAAATATTACGATACTAAAAACTCCAGACAGTCACCATATTGTCCAAACTATAAATGAGAGAGAGAGCAGCAGCAAAAACATGCTGGTCAGTGAGGCTACCTAGAACAATTTTGTCAACTGTTGTAATGCAGATATACTCAGCAAGTAAAACATATGCCACCAGAAGGGAAAAAAAAAGGCTGCTCTTCTAATAAGCAAGCACTTCTAACTCTGGCTGTGACAGCAGCCTGCTCCTTGCTAGCTTGTTTCACTCTTGTGGGGTAAAATGTAAAAATAGTGTCAAGACAGTAAGATAGGGTGGCAGGGGAAATCTTACTTAGATATGTACTTTGATTTATATATCCTTCAAAATAAATTCACGGAGTTCACATACCAAGCATTTGCCACAGCTGATCAAACATTTCTGAGTGGTAGGTTCTAAAAAAGCTAGATTGCAGCTATTCCAGTGCAGCTTTGGAAAGGGGAGGAATGATGTCATCACTCATTCCCTGACACACTTGCACAGGGGAGAAGAGGACTGCAAGGGATTTCTGGAGTTATCAAGTCCAGCCCCTGGTTATTCCACTGCACTGTTCATTCCATACATTGCCTCTAAAAGTAATTGGAGCATTTTTCCTTCTACTACCACTGGAAGGCTGTTTCAGAAGCTCATGGTTAGAATCACAAAGTAAATCCTTCTCCTTCCCAGACTAAATTTATTCATGCCCAACAGAAACCCATTTGTTCTTGTGCCCCCCATTTGTTCCTGTGCCAACACTAGCACTAAGAGCTCATTCCCGCTGCTGGTAGAAAGGACCAAGCTCTCAATGCTTACAGCATCTAAGCCCAAGTGATAGGTGAAAATTTCATGAGACTGAAGTTGAAAATATCTTTTAGCACAGAGAGGCCCCAAAGAGTAAAGGCTGCATTAGCCTGAGAAGCAGAAGGAATATGGCCATGCCAGTACAACACCTTCTTGAGCTACTAAACCTCACTGGGAAAAAGAACTTACTGTCTATAGCTACAACCGCTTGGAAGATGGTTCACCAGGCATGGACATGAAGAATTTAAAGGTGTTACAATTGCTTTTCTAATGTTCACCTAAAAATAAAAATATTCTTCCTTCAATAATTGGCAGGTGCTGAGGTGCTGCTCAGGTACACAGTCTTGCATTCAACAGAGACATCTGTGCTGATGCTGCTGTCATCACTGCTGTCATACTATGCTATAAAAGGTAGGTTAAAATGCTGAGGAGCAGCAACGTTCATCATATGAGGAAAATCCTGGCATTTCCAAAAAATGCAGCTCTACGAAACAGGAGGAAAAAACCCCAGAAACTGTGACATCCAATTAGACATCCTGCCTTTTCTTCAGAGATAAAATTGGACCAGTTTCCCTGCTCTTTCCCTAATTAGGCATAAGGATGAATCAGACATGAAACATGCTACCCTAAAAGATTCCTATTTGATGTTGTATCTAGGCTTTGGCACTGATTCCCATGGAGAGCCTAAAACATTTAACCACCATTTCTCTAGAGAGATGGTCTGAATTTTTAAGCAAAATCAGTGCAAAGTATTATCAAATTGTTGCACTAAAGCCTTAGGGTGGCCCCCAACACATTTGAGTTACTAAAATATATTTTTTTTACATAAATAACTTGAAATATTGGACGTGGATGACAGAGTGGTATGTTATGATCCCCACACCAAAGATTTTCTAAACTAATTTCCTTATAAGTTTTTATATACAACCAAAGAAAGTTCTCTTTCAACTTCTCCCTGTCAGTCATTCTGGACCTATGGATTCCCAAATCTTAAAGAGGTTAGTCACAGCTTTGGTCATTCCCATGACCCAAACAGAGCAGTTTTGTAACATTGCATCAAAGTTACGCACAGATCCCACTGAACGTTTTGCATACTTCCTGCTATTAATTCCTTGAGCAGATTGTTGCTTCATAAGGAAGCTCAAGTAAATTTTCGATCTCCCAAAGCACAGAAAGGATCATGATCTGACAATATTTTACTACTTTACCAGACTCGAGCTGTCAGTGCCATAACGCAGCAGATACTTCAGGGGTTTACTTCTTCTGCTTTGTCATCTTTGTACAAATGCAAATAAGATCCAAACAGTCTTTCCCCACTGTAGTAGGCACCCCTTAGGCTTCTTGTTAATTTTCTGAACAAAAATCTCAGCCACAAATCTTTAGAGGACAAAAAACCCCAAGCCCTCACAACCATGAAAGGGGATACTCCTCTCTCACACCCACAGGAGCCATACACAGCCCTCCCATGTGGATTGTCATGTCAAGAACCCACACCTGGGGGATGTGAAATTATGTCCTTTACCCCGCTGCTTTCATTTTTCCTTTCACCCACATGAACTCACACTTAGTCACCCTTCAAAGATCTTATTATTTCTCTATAAGCATATGTTCCCCATGGCTTTCTGGAATTGCTTATCCCACTAGTTAACCACAAGTTACACACACATTATTATTTATTGTTACTATGGAAATGTAGCATGTTTTTTAAGACATCCTTGGAAATTAAAGCAGCACTATTTCATCCTGTGTGGAATACCTTAGTAGCATACATGATTGAAAAAGTGCTAGTTTTTCTATAGCCCCCACTACCAAGAACAGGTTTATTATGTAAACTTCTTCTATTATTACTTACAAAACTGCCTCTTATGAGGAATTAATTAATTTGCTTTTCTCTCTTAAATTCCATCCATATCTTATGACTAATAAATTCTCCAACATTAACCACCTTTCAGTTTCTCATCTCTTCATCCCATTTTTTACATGTGGACACCAGAAGCCCCATAAATAGTGGAGACTGATTCCTTTCCTAAGGTTGTTGCCTCGAGAAACCAAAGGCTTCATTGTATAATAATGCCAGAGCAATTTCTTGCTGAAGATGAGCGCAAGGAGCATGGCACTGTTGTCTGTGTGCACACAGGTGCCAGCTCCTGCTCGAAGGGAGACATCACCAAAAGCAGTCCATGCGTATAATTAAGGTTTAGTTGCACCATCTACAGTATCACAGTTAAAGAATTTCACATAAATATTAAGAAAACCATAGGAATGCACTAACTTGCAGCAGAAAATATTTGCTTACTGCAAGCAACTCCAGAAAATTAGCTGCTCCTACTTGTAGTTGAAAAGGACCAGTTTGCTGATAATCAAAGCATTGCAAGCATCAAGTACCTAAACAAGAACGAAAACAAAAAACCCCTCACTGCTGACTAAATTGCATTTCAGACCAAATAGTATTCCCATATCAAATGCATACACAAAACTTGGATCATAGGACTGTAAAATAAAGTATTTACTCAGAGAAACTTGAACTATTCTTAATTTTTATTACTGTTCTCATGTGCTGATACTGCATGTGGAGCTTGGATTGCAAAATAATTTCTTAAATAAATAAACAAATATGCTTCAGCTGGCAGAGCTTGGTGGATTGAAGCATTAAACAGCAGGGGAGCATGCCCAAAGGTACAAAGCAGATTAACTACACAGTCTAAAGGACAGTCTGACCTCTGCTGGCCAAAGGCACTTCAAGGCCCTTCCCACTGGACAGTGTTTTCCTGCCTGTTTTGGGGTTTTTTTTAAAAATTATTTTAACCCCAACCCAAAATTTATGGTACTCTCTAACATAGTTGCATAATCCATGAAACCTCCACTTACCAAAGGGATCCTGCTAAGCACAAAATTTCTCTTTTTGCTCATTCTGCTTACAGATAAATTGACTTTTTTGTAGAAGAGAAAACTGCTTTTTGAAGCAGCCTTTACCATCCATTGAGTCAGGCTCTGTTTAAGCAATACAACAGTATATCACAACATTTTACCACCTACAAACTCTAAGAGGGAAATAAAAATAGCTGAATGGATATGGATATGGATCAGGAGCAGCACTGTAAGAAAATAATAAAAAATTCTTAGATCAAAACCAGTATGACCAGAATTATAATATTTATTTTGCTTTATCTTGCTACGTAACAATCACAAGTAACCCATGCAGTTCTTTTTCTGCTTCAGGAAGCTTGGCCTCTCAATAGTTCAATTCAAAATATCAGCTTGTTTTATGCTAGCTAAAGAATGACCTTGTTTTCTTGAGCCTAATTGTTTTAAACCTGACATTCTTAATCTGCACTGCAGCGTAGCACCCAGGCCAGTGTAAAAGAGCACTGGTTGCCTCCTAGGAGCTACCACGCTTGAAACCTCTCTCTCTAGTTTTCAAGTGAATTTAGTTATTTCTATTGTGAGAAGAGCCCTTACAGATGTGGGCACACGGTAACAGCCCTCAGTCTGGGCTTAAATAAGATACAAATAGGCTTCCAGCGACATTTAAATGCAGGTTTCTGGAACCGTTTTCAGTCCCAGACAAATGTGTAAAGGCAACCAGTTGTAGAGCCAAAACTAGAATCTGTACTGGAAGCACTAATGTGCTTATCCAGTCAGGGTAGAAAATGTTATTTGGCTGATATGAGCTGTCACGCAGCTGAACAGAGAGCTCAGATTTAAAATATTCATCATCATCCTAGCAATCTTATCATCCCCTCCCTTCTCCAAGAGAGCAATGAAGAAACAGCCTTACATTTTCAGATGTAACTGTTTTACAGAGGGAACATCTTTTGTTTCCAAGCCTGAGTCATCCCTACAGACTCATTTCTCGAAGAAGCGTGCACATAGAACTGACAGCTGATCACAAGCCATCTCCCAGCTTCCATAAAATCTTATAGGTTTTAAAGCAACCTCGTAAAATTAAGGCACAGTAACCTTTTCTTTATAGTGGCAAACATTAATAAAATTCTTTGTTACTGTAGTTATGAAGAAGGAGGACTTTTTTATTCATAAAACTAGGTCACTGAAGAAATAATGTGCTCACATAGCAGGGGTGTGCAGATAGCATATTCCCCAGCTTGTAAACGCAGCTTGCACTGCCCCATTTGCCTTTCAGCTGCTCCCAGTGCAGGTCTGGCACTGGACCCTGCAGGCCCCCGAGCAGCAGCAACACAGGCCAGGAGCTTACCCAGGTATTGCTGTGAACAGAAATGAGATCTTGAGAGGCAAGAGAAAAGAGTCAGCACAGAAGCTTTAGCAGCTGGTATGTTAGAGTATTAAGATGGTAAATAGCAGGTAGTAACAACTTTAACTTCTAAAAAGCACAGATATTGGATAAATACTAATCTTCCTTTGGGATTTATTTTGGCTGATGCCACCATACCTGCCAGACCATGTCAGTATTGCCCATGCAAACTGTCAGCAAGGAGATTCTCCCAGCTGGCCTGTTTGCCACAGACGACCTCCAGACACTGGGTTGTCAAATGCCATCAACCTTCTGGGAACAGGCTTGGAGAGGGGTAGAGGGCTTGTTTGGTGAGAATCAGTTTGGCACAGTGAGCTCCTGGGTAAAAGACTCTGAGGATGCACAGGGAAAAGTGCTAAACACCACACCCAAGACCTCTATGGTTTGGGTCTGAAGGCCTTTGCTGGAAAGATAAAAAAACAAAGCAGGCCCTTAAGTGACTCCCACCGAACAGCCCACAAGGCTCCCCATCACACACTCACAGGCAGGTACGTGGGTCAGGCACTGGGCTCCTTCTCTGGCCCATGGCCATCTTCAGGCTCTTCTTTGGAGGAAATCTCACTGCCAGGGAAGATGCCCAGGAGCAGTCCCACAGCAGAATGACTGTTGCAGCCAGGTCACCTTTCCCACTCACTGCCATGCTGAGTGGTGGGGCAGGGCCAGATAAGGGCTCAGTAAATACATGCATTGAGCAAGGACAGCCAGGTCTCAGCAGGTGCTAGGGCAAGCACTGTCTCCTTTTGTCTTTCTCATCCCTTGGCTTCCTGTCATGTTGCTGTTGGAAATGAGGCAGCTGCAAACAAGGACCTTGGATCAGCACTAGGAGTGCCTTCCCTATCTGAACAGCTCTGGAAGGGCCTGAGCTCTCTGGGTTACCTTCATGGTGGAACATCTCAGGTTCCATTGAATGATTTTCCCGTGTCGGGCAAACAGTCCTTTTTCTGACCTCCTTCTGGCGCCTTTGCTGTGATGCTTCATTGTCAATTCAATAAAACTGCAAATAATGAGATGAGAAGTGCCAAATGCTCATCTGGTAACCCTCCTACCACATCTTTCACAGGTCTCAGATGGCTGTGTCAGGAGGAGATGGAGATATCCTTTGCTGCTTCTCCTGAAAACTGATTCTGATGAAAGCAGTTGTAATCTCTTCCCCTCTTATCCTGCCAAACCCAAGCTCCACCCAGCATGAATCCTTGGTATGATCTGCATTAGGCTGCCAGCAAGGCCTGTTACTTTTCCAACTGACATTTGGAGATAGTTGAGCTTTCTTACCTTTTTTTTTTTTTTTTTTTTTAGTTNTTTTTTTTTTAGATTTTTACAGTAAAGAAGTCCTCAAGGAATTTACATGGAGATCTTTCCATTACATTCTCCAGCAGACATTTCTGCCCCAATAGGAAAGGCAGCTGAATATCTGGAAGGCTCTTTGCTCAAGGCACATAGTAATTAGCATTTCTTGTGCCAGGAGGGAGAGGATTAGACTCTCAGCCATCTGCTGAATATGCCTTGCCAATGTCAGAAGAGCATTTTGCTATGTAAACAGCACAATGCATATATCCATATACAATTTTGAAATTTTGTAATTTTCCATTGAAAATAAATTCTGGTTTTGCCTAATGCAAAGAAGTGGAAATACAACACAGCATAGTAAGACACTGAAAGTGATGTTATTGAATTTAAATTTTAACTTTGGACACACTGACACTAGTTAAAAATGGCCATGTAATACAAGTTCTCAGAAACTTCACAAATCCCTTCATGACATCCATATTTGTTCAGCAAATACTTTCATGTTTAACCTGCTGAATACAAAAATTGGAACAGGCATGTGAAATGTAAAACAGGGACTTCTAAATTTATTTGGAAAAAGTAATGCTGTAGGGCCTTGGAGGAAGAGACATCCACATTCTCTCAATTCTCATTCGTTACACCATCCTTCACCAAAATATTTTCTGTTACAACAGACAAGTTGTACTCTGCAGAAATGTAATTCAATTTTCTGGTGAATTTTGATATATTCTTGCATTATATTTCATTACAATTTGGAGCAAAACAGATGTTTTGTTTTCAGTAGCCTACCGAAGAGGATGGAGCAATAGCTCTGGAAGAGCCTATGTCTTTCCTGTCCAGGAGCTGAGCTGCTCAGGATCTGGCAGACATCATTAAAGACACTTCCTCCTGCCTGACCACACTCCACCAGCCCAGGATTTGGAATTTATGGATAGCAGGTACATTGGTATCCTCCAGGTATAAATCATGGAGAACTTGGGAGTAAGGACTTCCAAATACTTAGTTAACATTAATCCACTTAGCAATAGCCCCTGTAGCTGGACCTTTCTCCTGTCAGGCCTTCAAGCAAAACAGGATCTCAGTGCTTGTCTACCTGCAGCCCCCAAATGCAAGAGATAGAAAAGGCAGAAAAGAAGATAACATACAGCCCACTGCCAACCCATGACTTGTGTCAAGGCAGAAAATACTATCGGTAAATTAAGATTTAAATACCTGTTGTCCCCTTGCTTCAATATTCACAGCCCACTAGCTGTATCCTGAAACATAATAAAAACTTACCAGCTGCTAAACAGCCTCAGCATCCACTGATTTCAGAAGCAGAATATCAAATACACTGTAAGGACCAAACCTGGATGGAGTTTTATGCCCGAAAAGAATGTTTTCTACCTCTAATTTTTGTAATTCTTTTAAAATCTGTACAACAGCTCTGTTATGCTTCATGAGTCCTGTCACAGGTACAAGCCTTCACACTGGCACGTTTTAAAAATAACCAGTGAGTAAGATCCTGCTCTCATTTCTATAAAAACTCCCCTACTGATGATAAAAACTGGTTAATAATTTAACAAAGTTATCCAAGTGTTCTAAAATTGGCACAGAGCCATTTATATTTAAAAGAAAATGCTTAGTTATAGGAGATTAATCTGTGAGAGTAGTCTATTATTTAATGCAGAAAACCCTTCCAAAACCATTTGCATAGACTCCTAACATCACATCCCCACGGGTAACTATAGTCTACTGGCTCCTCATGCTGTCTTACTCTAATGTTCAGAGAATGGCTGAGCAGAGAAAAGGCTGGCTACCTACAGACTGAAATATTACCCACAGGAGGTTAGTGTAGTTCCGCCTATGTAATCCAGATCTAAACTCCGTAACTTTACCCAGGCCCCTACAGAGTAGTAAGAAAAGTTAGGACTTTGCAATACTGATATATTGGTCTATAAATCAGAAAGAATTGGAGGGTTTGTGTTTCTTTTGTGGATTCTGGAAGGTTGTTTATCCCCACATGATCAAGGATCTCCATTTATGTTGAATGCCATTGTTATTGATATTCATTTAAGGTTACGTAGGGCCTGATCCTCATAAATATCAAGCAAATACTTGGACCAGCATCCAGACCATTCAAATCTCTAGCATTAGTCAGCATGCATTTTGATTGAAACTGAAGAAGGTCAAAAGTAATGAACATGTTTAAAATGTTTCTCATCAGCATTTTACCTTACCTCATTTTTCTGGCCTTTAAAACAAGCATAATGCCAGTTTATTACTAAGAAATACTTTCAAGAAAAACAACTAATTGGAAATTACGGAAAATTGAAAAAATAAATATGAATAATTTTATTTATGCATCCCTACATCCTTCATGATTAATCTTACAGGTAAAGTATAAAAATATTTTAAAATGTTTTTTGACTGATATGTATAGTCCCATTTTTTATAATTTAACAGAGGTTTTTGTTTTGGTTTTTTAATAAATAACTTTTTATTTTTGGACAAGTTCAAATTTTATAGCCAAATCTGTATATATGGAATACTGAGCTTCTGGATAGCTGGAAGTGAAGCCTGAAAGAAAAAAATTACAGTTCCAAGGCATTTTCTAATTTGGTTTATAAATAGATGGCTTTGACATACCACTCACAAAAACAAAGCTATAGTTAGCTTGCCTGAAGCAGCTGCGCAGCTGGGAGGAGAACGTACGCCGGCAGCCCGGCTGTGCAGTCGGCTGTGCTGTGATACATTCTATCAAAGCACCAGTTAAGAACAGGAAGAATTAGCATTTTGGCTTGAGGCAGAGTGATAGAAAGTGGTCTTTGATTTTACACAATCCAACATGCAAGCCACTGAAGAGAAGCAAGCGAAAGATATTCTTAACTGGAAGCAGCAGGTAAGAAACTGTAACGCAACTAAACTTGGGTTAGGCAAGTAGACTCATGTTGAAGTGATGGTGTGATGTAGTTGTAGAGCTTTTCCACTACTGGTAACTGTATAGCAAAATAATTCATATATTTAAGTAAAATGAACAAATATTCTTGGAGTACAAATAGTGGAGTGGATACCTCAGGGAATGGCACATCACGCCTGCGACCTGACCCAGGCTCCTTTCTGGCATGGAAGGTCTCTGCGTTGACACCAGCTGATTTCAGCCCAACCACACGGATGAATATACGGCTATACCTGCAACACTCTGGCTCTGCATCAGCACAAATGTTACAGACTTCAGACACAGCTCAGAAGTAGGTCCCCTTGAACTGACAGAAGCTTGCTGATGACATGAGTTAGCTCTTAGATGAACTGGGCTGTAACTTAGTGGATGCATGTCCTATTGCCCTCCCTTGACTGGAACAGATATAGCAACACTGAAGTTTATTTTGTATTTATTAAATTCACATATTCAAACTGCAAAATTAAGATCCACATCCAAACTTTCCAAAATCTCAGCTACTTCAACATAATTTGTTTCAAATCCACCTTTCAATTAGATACCTTCTAGTTGACAAATAAGCCCAGTACTTACATAAGTAAGAATGGATAAAACCTTGACATCACACAGTGAATGCCATCATAAAGGCCTTTCATACTATATGCAACAATTTATTATTTTTTTTTAAATCAAGAAGAGTGTTTCCAGCCTCTTAGTACTTCTTCCAACATTAATTTTCAGTGTAGTAGACACATGTATTTTGCAATTGCAAGAGAAATACTATGTGCCTTAAGTAACATAATACCAAGAGGTTGAAAAAGAGCAAATATCCTCCTATGGGCTGCTTACAAAACGAGCTCTTGACATCTGAGATGCTACATGACCTTCATTTATATCAAGTCCATTAAGTTTAAATATTTACTTTAAATAAAAATAAAAACTACCACCTTTCCGTAACGAAGTAGCCATGTTTGGCATACAAATACCTTCAGAATTCATCATTTAGAAAGAAAACTTTTCTTTCAAGAAAATACAAAGCTGAGACTGTGATACAAGTGATAGTCCTCTTCAGTTCTAAGTGTTAGAAACATGAAAATGAAAGTTAAAACCAAGTCAACTTCTGCTTGAATTTCACTAGTCAGTCCTTTCAAATACACTTACAGGCTGAGTATTTTGACTGCCAAGACATTGCTAACAGCACAAAGTAGCTCTTTAAAACAGTGCTGAAGAAAAAGAAAGGAGGAAAAGAACTCAAACCACCACAACTTAAGTATTTCACATAAAATTTCAGAGTGAGTTGCAGACTCATGCCTTCCCCACCTCTTCAGATGTAATTAAAGAACTTCCTAAGTGTCACACAAACTGATGATAGCGGAGCTCAGATTTAGAAGTCACTTTTTGGCAAACGTTAATTCTTTCCCCTTAAAAACTTAAGAGAAGTAAGTATAGTAACAAAGAAAAAACACAGCACTCATTCTAAGATGGACTAGGAGAAAGAATTTAGACTAATGACAGACATGTCACAGTATTTAAACAAAATAAAAACAAAATGCCCTTTTAAAGATAAATCTAAGCATAATAGGAGGGATGAACATTGCAAGCTCTCACACTGGGAATGTCTGTAACATCATCTCTCTAATATCTGATACAAATTTATCAAGTTTTTGTTCATAGCAAATTTAGGAGAGAGTGCAGTGGCAAAATGTGCTCATCTAATGTTACTATTTTAGCTGTTCTACAACATTTTTAATCCAGATACCTATATTTTTACAGAGTTGACATCCCTTATCCTTAAGAAAGGAGACAAAGTGATAAAGTGATAAAAGCCTGGGTTTTTGCACAATGCCACTAGCCTGCTGTGGAGAAAGCCAAGGCAGCACAAGTCAGCAAAACAAGGCTCTTTTAACTCCTCTTCCTCCAGCCCTCCTTATTAAAAGCTATTTAATCTAATAATCAGCAGTGGGAAACCAAACAGAAGCTCCTTATGAATGCAAGAAAGTCCATACAAAAGAAAGAAGCAAAACAAACAATAAGAAACTTACAGTGTAAAAAAGCCCTAAAAATAAAAGCCACAGCAAGTTACCCTGCATGCCATGCTTGTAAAATATTTATCAAACCAAATTAATACTAAGCCAATTAGAACAAAATCTTAGACTCAGTGTAAGCCAACACAGAAGTCTCAATCAAGAGCAAATGGAGCTAAATGCAAACAGAAAAAAAGAGTCATTGAAAGAACATACATAAGAACTGTAGAGACTCATAACAAATTTATAATTGTAGCATGGAACTATGAAGTTTTAGATTTGCAGTCAGCAAACCCATATAACTTCAAATATTCGAGAGAACCAAGGAAAATCTAGTGGGGAAAAAGGAAAAACAAAAACCCAATCATCCCAACTCCGGTAGGATAAAAAGAAGGATCAAGCCTTAGAAAGTTGACTTAGAGGACTCATTTTACCACAGAAGCCAGGGAAACCCCAGGAAAACCAAAGCACACACAGGTCCTCACTGGCACCGTCACCTTTATGAGCTGGGCTCCCCACTTGAGAAAATCTCCCCTGGCACACTGGGCAAGGGTATCAGTGCCAGCTGTTCCCCACAGCCCCCACGGAGAGTGTCAGCACACCAGGGGACACACAGTACAAGCACTGGTCCAGCTGCCAGCCAGGGAACAAACACACAGAATATAGTGAAAGGACAAGACATAGTAAGCACAAACTGGAATACAGAAAACTCTGTTTAAATATAAGAGATAAAAACCTTTTTAACTGTGGGGGTGTGGGTGGTCAGGTGCTGGAACCAGTTGCCCAGAAAGGCTGTGGAATGTCCATGCTTGGAGATGCTCAAAATCTGTGGGATGTGGCTGGCCCTGAGCAGCCTGCTCCAGCTGAGCCTGTTGTGAGCAGGGGATTGCAGCAGATGGTGCCTGCCAACCTCAGCCTTTACCGCAGCTCTGTGAGCTTAGGGGAGATGGTGGGAAGACAAGGCTTGCCAAAATATAAATCAGATTTTTGTTGTTTCCCTACACATGAACTAGAATGGGAGTCTCTTACAGGAAAAGCTGGTTGAAAATGGTTTCAACTCGTGTTTTCCTGTTAATTAAAATGGTTGTTTTCCGACATACTGTAGAGCTAAAAGAAATAAAGGAGAAGAGGGGAATTGACCCACTGGTTGCATAGGGAGCTTGAGAAGGATGAGGTGGACAATAAAACAAGACAAAAGGACTAGTGACAGACAGGGGTGCTTGGCTCCCCTTCACAGCTTCCATGAAAAGGCAGAGGTAGTTATGAAGACAGATGCAATAACTACATAATTATATAAAACCATCTTTGTGATACAGCCGAATGACACTCATCACACCCTACTCTGACAAAATAAAGATGGAGAACTCTGCATTGCAGATGAATTCTTATTTTAAAATGGAGGAGCATGAGAGAGGAAAAATAGAAATTTGCTAAGCACAGAAAAAGTGAATAGTCTCTGTATAATTGGAAATAAAAATATGTAAAATAGTATTTCATTAGTGCTCTCCATTGAGCTCTAAAAATAAAAAATTTTGTGCTGATCAATGATACACATTTATATTTACAAAACTACAAATGTATCAATGCATTTTTAAAAATACATTTAACATGAACGTCTAAAATAATATAGAAGATAATTTTTGATAATATTAAACACTTAAGTGTTCTTTACATCCACAGAAAGTACTGTATGAACAATAACTAATTGTGGTAGGTAAAAATATGCTGACTTTGACTCCATTATTACCCTGACTCCAGATTCAATCAGAAGTAGAGTGTGTTGGCAACAACTCAGGAAATGACAATTTGCTAGAACAGATCAAAAATTTAAAGCACTAGACACATTTAGAGATTCATAAAATATATGTCACCAAGAAGTCAGTATGTTTATTTTTAATTGTATGCAGATTGAGTCTAATGCCAATAAAATGAGAAGTGTTTCTATCATCATTAGATGACAGATTGATTACTCACCATTAGACCTGAATTTTAACAGAGCTCCTTTTGGCATGGTAGCCATGTACTGCCTTGCAACTTTTCTCTTTAGCCTTCAAAAGGATGTACGAGCACAACCTTTGTTAAAAACATTTTTCCCCTCTTACCAGTGGCTGAAAGTATAAAACAAGCAGCAGTAAAGCATAGTGTTATCCATGCATTAAGTAAATAAAAGTAACATACCAGAAGAGTATGGTATCTGAGCCAAACCATTACAGTAGATGGATTTTGACAACTATTTGTTAAGGTTCACATAAAACAGAGATAAATACTAAAAAAACCCCAAAACACCCAAAGCTGAACATTCATCGATCGAGTTCCAATCTAAAATACATATTTAAGCCTTGTGCCTCACTTCTACCTTCCTCTTCATCTTAAACTTTCAGTGTAATAAAAAGCAAGTTATACACATGCACATCCACAAGGGATGCCAAGGTCACTGCCTTCACCTTCTCTGTTAATTCTTACAGCAGAATCTCCAGGCCAGCACAGTATTTAAGCTCTCTGCATGAGCTAGCAAGCGTGCATTTTGATTCTGCAACTTGTTTGCACAATATTAATCATAACTTAAGTAAGCTATAACTAACATTTCCAGATGCACCAGTGCCAACATTAATGCAGTATGACACAGCAAATATGAGAAGCTGACCAGTTTAATGCACTAACGCACATTTATAGTTGAGGATGTGTGATACTGAAAAATCTATTTATGAATCCCAGTATTTGGGGAAAACTGTTTTTCAGTTTTCCTTAAGGGCAGAACACTGACAAAAAAAGAACCTAAGTTTAGAAATGCTGACACTGTTAAATCACAAACTGCAATAACGATGTGTTCATACGTTTCATAAGAAATGCTTCTGCACTCCAAGAAAATAATTATGACTTCCAGAACCATCAACACACAATAATTATAACACTAATTACTCCAGTGAATCCCAAGCCAACTAAAACAATGCTATTAATTCCATCATAACTCTCACACATACCAATTTGGACTGGATCTCCCTTATACGCTCTAGAAGCATATTGTTAATTGCTTTTATTTCCCATGAAAGACGCAATCACCTGACTTAAAATTTGGTTATAGTACCATGTTTGTAACTGGTTGAACAATTATTTCTTTAGTTAATCATTATTTGATAGCATAGTATTAACTTAATTCAGCCAACTACATAATACAAGGCCATTTTCAAGTATGGACTGAAAACTGCAAAGCATGTCCTGAAATTTTATGACTTACTAAAGCCTCACGAAACCATATGCCTCTGCCTCTCAGCCATTTACTGATCTGACACATTTGTGCGTGTTGCTCCTGCAAAAGATCACACTGGTTTAAATAGGCACTGCTACAAATAGCAAACGACTACAACATTTATAGAACAAGGTATTTGTTTGAGGTATTCTAGTAATCTGTTTACCAGATACTCCTAAAAGTATTGTTACACACAATTTTGAGGAGCTCTGCCTACATTCATTTGGTTTATGATTACAGATGTCAAACCATTTTGCATGAAGTAGAAAGCATCTGAAGATTATACTTCCAGCCCCTGCTCTCATATAGTAAGTGCACATTCTCAAAAAACTGTTAATGAGCAAGTTCTGCAGTGATCTGGCTTGCCGTGTGGTTGGGGCTTCTCGGTTTCATGCTGCCAAAATGAAGATAGACATTTTAAATGTATCCATCATCATTTCAATGCCATCCTAGGGTGTCATTGCTTCAGCTGGCACAGAACAGGACGAATCTTGGCTTCACCGAGTCAAGATATCACATCATTGTCAAGATATCACATCATTGTCAAGGTATCACATCATTGTCAACAGTTGTTTAAATTACGACTGTCTGCCTTCATAGTAGTAGCTTATTCCATAGCATTCTGTGGTGTTCTTTCCACAACAAATTAAAGCAAATAGCTTCAAGTTAAATTCCACTTCAAGAATAAAGAAACTCCAAAAACACATATTCAGTCTTCATTTTATTAAAACAAGATTTGTTCTGCTGAAGGAATGAATGAATGAATTTATAACTGCAAAACAAACAAACAAGGAACAAAACCTTTGCTTCTGGGCATGCTCAGAACTACGCTATTGCAATTTTTTTTTAAAAAATATTATCAGGAATGCTGTAATACAGCAGATAAAACATTAAAGGCAAAAATTCAGGGATTTTAGTTACATTAGTGAGAGAGATACACGTTACTTTTCCTATCTGTGCCCACAACACCAAAAGCTGGAAAACCTTTATTTCCAGTATGAGTACAGATTACTTTGTTCTCAGGCAGAATGACCCCAAGGGAAAAAGAAAGGAAGACCGCCAAAGGAATCAAGAATCATCATCCCACCCCTATTTCACACTACTCAGTGAAGTAAAGCAGACTCCCAAGCACAGGAGCACGTGTACCAACCTGCCCCCTACACTTCAGACCGGGAGAACATCCTCTTCTGTTACCTGTCACTGACTGGCTTCTGAACAGAACATGCTGCCCTGTAATTTAGCTCTTTACAACATTAAAAAAAGAAATCCAAATACATCACTGAGGAAAACAATAGAAACAATCAATCTGAAATAAAATGAGCAGAAGATACAGAGAAAGAACATCCAGCAACAGCACTGGATGAGTCTGTCATATCGCTGTATCCTTACAAAACCACATTGTGTCAAATGACCACAGAGAGTAGCGACAGAGATGCAGATAAAAAATTACAACATCAAGCAAAATTATTGCATAATACATTATCGTCAATAACATGAAACACAATACATTATCAAGAACATGAAAACCACAAAAACACATTCTCATTTGGGCACAAATGTAGCATGAAATTTAAACACAACTTCCGATTAAGCCATAGTCTCATTATAAACAGAAATACCTCATTTATCTGAATCCCAGAGAGGGGTACTTTCATAACACAATTACAAGAACATTGGATGCAAACCTGTCAGAAAGAACAAGAAAACAAAAAATCCTATCAGAAAATTAACTGAAGAACTGTGAGGTGCAAGTGTCAGATCTCTAAAGTTTCGGGAGATTGCTATTTTATGTTTGGCTAGCACCTGTGGCACAATATGACTGAGTTATAGTCATGGTTCACAATACTAGTGAATAATAAAAATCTATCTGCTTAGAATAAGATTATTTTGAAAGGCTGAATGAGTACTTTATGTGGGGAGAGACTTTTTAAACATTGTGAAATGTACAAAAATCCCTATGAACTTACAGGTTAGAATTGCATGTGCATTGAAGAAGAAATTATAACATTTTTCTCAACTGTTATAAAAGATCCTGGTTCTAACTGCTGCTAATTTAATTCAAAAAGCATGACTTTATTCCTCTCTAATCAAGCTCTTTCCTTGCTTCTTTACATTAAGACATGCAAACATACTGACAAAACATCTTTGTCCACTAACATTAAAAGAACCCACTCCCACCCCCCAAAAAACACAAAAGGGGAAAAAGAAACACAAACAAAAACAGAAACAAGAAATATCACCCCAAACCAACCAACCCTCCCATAAATTTCAGAAAGGAAGTATTTCAGTTCTCAAGTTTGCCATTTGTGTACACTTCACAATCATGTTTTGAAGTTTCAGCCCCGCTGCTAATGAAACAATGTTCTATTCCATAAGGGCAGAAACCATATTATTTATCTAAAAGGAAAGTACTTGCCTGTTTCTCAAGACCCCAGAATACTTCCCTTTTCTCCTTCTTGCACATGATATTGAGAGTCTTTGCAATATTTTGTTTTGCAAATATATTCATCGTCTTTCCAAAGCAGTTTCTGCATTTACTTGTATCACAGTCTTTTCTCTTTTTCCTAGCAGTCATCGAGCATGCACAGAAGAGGTTTCCGAACACCCAGAAGTGAGGCACAGATTAACGTCCAAGCCTACAGTAAACCTTATTCTGACAATGTTAACCACAGAAATGTTTCCAGACTTGCACCCCAAGTCTTATTCTTCTAATAAATTCTTACATTTCATACTTTTTTTAAAAATTTTTCATTTTTTTAAAGGAAAATATATAGTTACTTACACTTTTATTTAAATATAACATTTTTCTTCTAAAACTCCACCCTGAATAGAGGGTCTATTATCAAAAACAAAAAAAAAGACATTATAGTCTAAAAATATTAGTAATTCTGTAGTCCTCAACACATTTTTATTACTCAAGATTTGAAGGAAAAGTTGTGCACTGGAGTAAGACAAACGTACAATGAATGAGCATGGAGAACAGTATTTTGACTCTAAACAAATACATACTAGTGTTCTTAAAGTACAATGTGCATTAAAACTTATTCACACACAAAATAATTCATGCTTTTCATGTGTAAAATACTGTGAAAAATAAGATGGAAGAAGTTAGATATGAAAACATTCTTGTATCATAAAAATATGTTAGAATGGGACTTATCTATAGAGTTAAAGCTTTGCTTTAAAACAAACTTTATTTAAAAATCTTCTTTTGCGTTATCTAAAAATTACCCTTTCTATAAAAACCATTCCTTTAAAACTTTGCTTTAAAAACATCAGTTTTATATTAGACAAAATATTAAATTATACAGGCACGATTAGTTAAGAAGGCTATAAGAATTTATATTATAGCCGTTCATTTTCCAGTGACTTGCAATACAGTCATAAGATTCTGTGTCTACTGACAACCATAGGAAAATTCATCCATAGAAATCAACTTTTATATAAAAAATAAAATAAATTAAAACAAAACAAATACAAAAATCTGTCAGACCATATGCGACTTGTGAAGGAACTTACTTTCAGCTGACACATGCACATCTTTTTTTATCTTGGGAAATATGCGTATACATTAAAAAATACCCATAATATTCTCTGAACGTGTGGCTTATGATGACAGCTTTTATATTTCCTTCAGATACTTAATATACTTCAGGTATATTAAAATAAACCATTTCCAAGTCCACCTTTATGTCAGTCCAAATCTGTGACCCTTGACATTTCAGAAGGAAGCGAATGAAGAATCAAGAATGGTTTAATTTTCTGAGGGGAAATGCACAGATAGTATGTTCAATGCCAGAGATAGCAGGGTCTGGTATTTTCCATGTTTCTCTTGTGTTCTGAAAAAATGCATTGTACCACTAGAGAATTCACAAAGACCTTTAAGGTAAAATTGACTATTAAATATATCAAATTTAAAAACCAAAGCCCAGATTATGATGATGTATAACAGTGTGCTTAATTTACTATAAATGAACCATTAATCTTGGGTTTTAAAGCACAGAAACACCCACAAGACTGGCTTTATGTCTCCTAACCACATGAAATAAAGTGTCATCATAACAGCTATTAAAAAAAGAAAATAAAACTAAGCCAAAACACAAAACACCATGGGTTTAAGTTTTTTTTGCAATAAAACCGCAGTAGTTGGAACATCAGTGGCCAACCATGAATCTCTATGAAATATAATTTAAATTCAACTAAGTTGTTTAAACAAATATTTAAACTCTAATACATTTAGATAGATGCTGTGTTAGGTTTATTTAAATATTTTACTGAAAGTTTAGAAAGAAAATTTGAACTGTAGTCCATAAAAATTTAACCAACACTACAGCCAATTAAAGTCAGAAAAGCACAGAACCCCAAAGTCAAGGCTGACATTCTAAAACAACTCACTGCTAGTTGTTTGAATTACAACTTTTCCATCCCCCTCACTAAGGAATGTGAAATTCACCCACAAACTTAACCAGTAAGCTTTAAAAACAAACAAAAAGCCCCACAACCTTGCCCTATATTTCTTTCAGGATTCAAGATTTCACTTTAGCCACCACCATTTGAACAGTCCCCTAAAGAGACATATTTCCTTACCAGCATGGTCCATTATTGCTTGATGAGAGCCCACAGTGAGTTTTTGTCCAAAAGAAAATGCTTTGGACATGGTTTCAGGAAAAAAAGAAAGTCAATATAAAAATGTGTAAAATTATATCTCATATCAGTAAAGTACTAAGTTGATCTGAATTGTATCATACTGTATGAATTTTAATGCCATTCCACAGGCAAGAATATATTACGTGTTGAAAAAGGTGCACATATACACAAATACAAAATACATACACAGAATTCGGCCCCGATTGATGTATCTTCATTAAATTTCTAGCATAGCAACTGAGTCATCCTCTGCACTTTAGAATTATGTGGAAAAAATTAAAATAGGCACAATTAATTAACACACCTTCTAAATTACCTTATTATAGTGCACTGTTACGCACTGATAATACCGTAATAACAATATGATACCATTCAATGTCATTTTGCTGATGCACAGGTGAAGACTAGTAAATATGATTCTAAGTGCTTTTAACTGAAATCTACAATTTCTGCAGCTTCACACAGTAGGACAGTGCAATATATTGTGTCCCTATATTCCAGGAACAAGAGCTGAGTTTACAGCTGTATTTGTTTCACATTAGACTGGCTTTGCACTTTCTGGAACTCTAGCACTTCAACGGCGTTGTCTGTGACCTCCTTTTTTTCCCCTTCCTTCTTCCAGGTGCTGGCTATAAAAAAAGAAAAAAAAAAGTTCTTTTGGTAGCTAGCTCTCACCTGGTAGAACAAGACAGTTTCGAAGTAACGGTACAGCAGAAGTTCTTCTAGAGGGCCGGTTCACAGCGCTAGGATGACCCCGATCTCCACTTACTTCCCAGTTCCTGACTTTGGAGGAAGCTTGCTCTGGTTTCTTGGGAAGAGATTCTGATGTGACTTTCTGCCTCTTTTCAGGAATCCCTGTTATAACTGTTGAGTTCAGAAATGCCCTTTTTGGTTTCCTCCTCACCTTTAATTTTTTAGAATCAGGCTTTTCTTTCTTAGGGTGCTTTCCCACTGTAGTTTTCCTTGTCTGGCACCTATGGATGGAGAAAGCCGATTTCTGGGCACGAGGCTGAAGTTGTCTTCTCATCCCCTCTTTTTGCTGTTTTTTAGTTCTGGATGTTTGTTTGCCTGTGGTTATTCTGTTTCCTCTCCGCCCAACAGTACATCTGACAGACTTAGATGCTGCAGCCTTTCTGGAAAAAACTGGTTCTTTATTAGCACCTTCTTTTCTCTTCCATATTGCTTTTGGAGTATCCCTCTCTAACCACTCACTCCTGATGGAGGTCAGAGGAGTTTTGGTAATTCTATTAAATGGAATTAATCTATAATCTCCTTCTATCACAGAGTTCAAAGGTGAAATGATCAGGTGTTTAAAAGAGTTCTCAGATACGAGACAATCTGTTCTTTCTGTGGAAACAGAAGGTCCATCTGCCTTTGGACTTGAGGCTGCATCATTCCCTTTATCTGAATCTGGCAGGAAAGATGCTGAAGAAGAACTATAGAAGTCTGACCAATTGAGTGACTTCGATGGCATGCTTTCCCTCTGTGCATCAGCTAGTTTCTTCATGTTTGCATCCAAGCTGAGACTTCTGAAAAGCTGTCGAACATGAGAGGGCTTTTTGGCCTTTTCTCCAACTGTGCTCTTTGGAGGCGTTTTCAGAATTCGATTTGTCAGTGGGTCATAATATTTGAGAGAACACTGTTTGTATTTATACCTTACAGAGTCCTTGCTATCTGTGGAGTTACGACTTTTCCTCATTTTGGGAATATCTATAGGTTTACCTTTACACTGTTTTACCTCTGGGCACGAGAGTACATACACCACTGTCTTGGGCTGTACAGGACTCATGATCTTGCTATAGGACTCTGGAAGTTTAAGGGCACATAGTCTAGTTTTCATGTTTGGAGTTTTTTCGTTCTCTAGCCATGCGATGCTTGCTTTCTGATCAGCTGGATCAGATTCTCTTCTAGACATTTTCCTTTTTGCTACAGGGTAGTTCAGCAGACTTGTTTGGGTGCCATGGCTGACCTTAACCACCTGACATCTTGAAGCCAGGCGCCAGGTCCTTTTCCTAGGCGTTTTTACAATTTGTGGGTTGCATAGTGTATCTGAGGCTAAAGATGGGTTATCAAAATCAGAGCCACCACTTAAAGCATCATTCAATTCTGGCAATGCTTTAACTGGTGCACTTTCTTTTCTATTACCCTCAGTAATATTGATCTTTTTTTCATCCTTCTGCTTTTTTTTCTTCATTCTCTTCCCTGTACAGTTGGCTGAGGATTCACTGTTAAAGTGGCAGCGAAAACGACCTTCCCTGAAATCACGTACAAGTTCTTCAATTTTTATATCATCTTCATACATTATTTGAGACCAAGTCTTTCCCACAAAAGAAGGAGGCACGTGAGGCAGAGCTGGAAGAACTGGTTCTTCGGTGTGAACTACAACATCCTTTTTCACTGCTTCTATTTTCTCTAATGACTCAGTTTTTAAAACAGAACAGAGCTGTGTTCCATAGTCTTTATCTTGCAAACTTACTTGGACCTCTTTTAGGAACTCTATATCTTTTATAGCTGTCTTGGGTAAGTCTGTTCCTACCTGTATTGGTGCATCACAGTCAAAACTCATTTCAGAGCCCTCTGAAGTAGTATGGTCCAGAAGTGATGAAAAAGGTACACAGGGATTATTTTCTTCTTTGAAAGAAATTTCTTCAGATGTAGTTTCATGGCAGTATTTAAAAATTACATCTTCAATAGTTTCATCCACTGAAATTTCATCACCTCTGTTTGTCTTCGTGTTTTTGCATCTTGCTCGTTGTGGGGATATCCCAAGTTCTAGGGAGCTGCTGATACCCACAGTATCCCTGAGATGGAGATCAGACACCAAAGTTTCATCCTGAGTTCGTAAACTATCTCGCTTAGAGAGAGATTGACCTGAGGTAATAAATAAAGAATTGCTGTGGCTGCATGTAGGATTCTGATGAGAAACTGAAGGGTGTTTTGGGTGAACCAGTGCTGGAGCAGGATTCAAGCGTTGGTTCAATAACACATCACTATTGCAGACCTCCATTGTTCTTTCATCACATCTGCTATGCCGAAACAGATTTGATGCTGCCAAATCCCTAACATTTTTTCCTGTTTTAGGATTAACAGAAGAACTGTGGATTGTAGGACTGAGAGAAAATTGCTGAGGTACAGGGCTCACAGCTGTAAACTGACCTTCATGGCTATGATTCGCAATTGGAGTATTTTTCAGAGTTGCCCACTTCTTATCGCTACAAATGCCAATAGACTGCTGGGATACTCCTGGAACACGTTCCTGGCCCCTCTGAAGTTTTTGAAAACCTGCTTGTGTTACAAAAGTTTTCTTTGTGCCCTCATGAGACAGGCGTGGAACAGAAGAGCCTATTTCACTAATGGACTCTTGGTCTTTGCTGGAAATCTCCTGTTTCTCACTGTTCCGCTTTTTCTGTATCTCTTCTGAGGACTGGCAAGAAAACCTTGGAGGCTCCAGTGTGACGGGGAGTGGCATGTCATCATAGGTTGGTCTAAAGGGGAGGGGAGAAAAAACAGCTTCTATAAATACTGTAAATATGCTTAAATTTTTTCAAACAATAGCAGTGTGGGGTTTTTTTAAGAGTAAATACCTAGACTGCATCACTTCTAATGAACAAACTGAAATTATTGTTTCTGCTACTTTAGCAGAGATATTTAATTTTTTTAAATTATGGAGGGGGAAATGCTCCACAAAGCTAAAGATAACAATTAAGGCAGTCTCCGTGCAACCATCAATTAAGAATGGCCAAACATATATTTACTTTTCCTGCTTTGCTGTATTTATAAAATTATTGCAATCTACTTCCTTTTTCTGAAGTGGCAAACTTATAAAGAGGTTATTTCACTGGTCATACTATCATTACGTAAAATTGAGCTTTTGTAGAGAAATGGAACATAATATAACACAGTATAAAAGCACTGTTGAGTACAAATGCCGTTTTCCCTACAAAACGTGGCTGCCTGATAGGAACTCTGCACATGTGGCCAAGGAATTCCATGCTGTTTCTCACAGACATACCACAGCTTCTGACTCACTCCTGTAAGAAGCCAAGTTAGGATTGTTCAGCCTTGCTGTGACAACAGATTTTCGCTGTGACAACAGATTTTTATATATTCTGTAACTGGCAATTCTGTCTTTAGGACTGCCTCAAACACAAGGGTTTGTGTTTTGCAGAATTAACACAGCTGACAGATGCAGACTATTTTTCCCATGCAACACAGGAATCCACAAGGCTTCAATGTGTAGCAGCTGGGCAATCCAATGAAAATAATTTTAAAAATAAGTAAATATAACTGAAGAAGAGAATATTGTGTTTCACTTGAAAATTACAACCAGACCTTGTGAGACCCAAATGGATGTTTGCTTTAATACATGGCAGACATCAGCTAACAGAAGTATTGTGAACAAATTCTATAGTACAGTAATTTCCTTACTAAGAGTACATATAGCTTACGGATATAGGACTGATTAAGCAACAGAAACCTCATGTAATGAAACATTACAAAATAAGAGGATTATTTCTATTACTATATGACTGCAAAGTAATCAAATACTTCAGATGAATAAACAACGCCTGTCAGCTGAACTGTTGATTTGCCCTTGCATGACATTCTTGGTCACCCAAGCACTGAAATAGGACCTAAAGGGAAGGCCAAATGCAACAGAAATAATCTTTTAATTTCCTAACTTCAGAGTTCTTCCTTCTTTACGTGAAACATCTTTGCGTCCCAGCATCTGGACATTGCTGAAAGACTGAATATAAAACTAAACAGATTTTCATATGAAGAAACTATAGCAAACTCCTAGGCCTCTAGCTCAGTTAACAGCCTACAACCACTTTTCAAAAATTACTTTTAAGCAAATGTCTCCAGGGGGAAGGGAACAGAACTACAGTTTTATATAGTCAGGAACTTCTGACACTTTTTGCTACAAATTACCCCCTTAAGTAGAATGAAGATTTACTTTCTGAAATGCTCGATATTATTTCTTTAGGTAAAAAAACTTACATATCAAGAGTTTGGAGGAAGGAATGATTTGGTAGCTTGTGGTATTTGGTTTTGTTTTGTTTTTTTGGTGGGGGAGAACAACAATATCCTTTGAAATTCAGTATAAGGCAAAGCTCTGATGAATTTTTCCTTTTTCCACGTAACTACTGGGTATACTGGTTCTGTAAAACAAGTCAAGTCTTAAAAATATTTCCATAATCTTTTAAAATGACACTCTAAAGACCCCTTGTGAATTCAGCTAAATTGTAAAAACAGGAATTTAAAGAACTGAATGAAACTATGTATAAATGCAAGTGTTTTAACATGAGAAAGAAAAGAATCAAAATCGTACCTCAGGTGTCAGTTAAGACCATGACTTTCTTTTCAGAGCAGGACCACAACACAAATCTACTCATGCTTTCTTTTCCATCTTTGCTCTTCTTCCTCCAAACTTTGTCTAGATCTGGGGTTACTCTTCCCCCTTCTTCCTCTAGCTTAATCTAGATTTTGTACATTATTTTTCTCATTTTATTCCTTCTTCCAACAACTTAGAGGAACATAGGGAGATTGGTTTTCCTTGTTCGTAGGTTTTGTTCACAAAAGCAACAACCCTGTATAAGTGAAACCTCAAGAGAGGGCTTTTTTCATTTGGATGTTGCCTTAAAAGGAATCCTATCTTTTCTCAATGGCAAAAAATGGTGAATGTTCTCAAGATAGTGCAATAACATTTATTTAAGATGGGAGGACAATTTATTTACTTGTAGTGATATGCACATCATGTCCTGGGCTGTTTTGGTATAGACATGCATATTAGCTTATGTTGTCACATCCCTGATAATATCAATGAGTGCTTTCGGACAAAGTACCCTTCTGCTTGTTTGCCAGACATAGCAGAGTTGTACACTGAGAAACACTGTACTGTACTGGAATCGAACTGGGATTTTTGTCTGTGTTTCAGAACATAACAAATGAGGAACGAGATTTAATTGATTTCCGTTCATCTACAGAGAAAAAGTTAACACGCTGATCCTCTTACTACTTTTGAAACATGAGAAATAAAGAGAACACTTTTCAGAATCTGAGCATTAACAAACTGACCAATTAATGTAATTCAAGTATTAATTGAACATGTGAACTGCAAGGATAATGAAAAAATAAGCACGTAAATACTTACTTGACATAATCAACAAACAAACCAAAATTATGAACTCTTTCAAAACACACCATAAAACATACTGCTACATATATACATGAAGCCCAGAATTATAATACTTAGAATAAAATATTAAGCTCAAATTTTAAGAATTTGTAAATGCATGTGAGACTGTACAGTCTGCCATTATAAGTGCTGACTGATTATATTCCTTCTTTTTCCAGCTTTCACATTGAAATGCTATCAGTGGTGTTGTTTCAAATCCATAAGTAGTGAAAAGAAATTTAAAAGTGCAGAGACAACACAAAAGCAATATACTTGAGTGCTGTTTATATAAATACATGGCTTTCTAAATTGTCTTCATTGAGCAAGTTTTACCTCAAATGGGCCAAATTTACTACTCAGCAGTAGAACAGAAGTAGAAATTCATAATACATTCATTCCATTAACACATATTAAAATAATCTGTATTATACCTGCTGTCATGGTATCTGTGGGGATGATGCTGTAAAACATCTTGCAGGAAACGCTCCATCAAGCTACTGGTACCCATACGATTCCTACAGTATGTTGTAAAATGTCTGTGCTGGGAGCTGAAAATATGCTGGTGAAAGATAAAACAGATGATTAGTCTAATACTACTGTTAACACACAGGCCTATTCCTAAAAATTCCTTCCCAGGTTAAACATTATACCATTGCTATGAAAATATTTAAATTAGAAGAAAAATCTTCAGCTTTTTTTATTTTAAAGCCATGATTGGGATTTTTAATTATGCTTAGGCAGTCTGAAAGAATACTAAAATGTATCGAAGCACCTGAGTCGGAACTTAAGTGTTTCTGACAGCTGCTGACAAATCTCTTCTAACCAGTACAAACACTCTCACAAATCTCACAGCTGCTCACAAGTCTCTTAACCAGAACAAATATTCTAAATGTATCTGTAAATGACTTATAATATTCTTGAACTTCATATGAGCAAACACCGTATAATTCACTCTAATTAACAAGATTTTTCATAAGTGTAGAAGATTAAATAGGCTTCTACTTTCTAATTAAAAAAATTCTAAAGGACAGGAGACTGATAGAGCTAAAGAACTGAAAATAGTTGATCAAACGTCTCCAGCCTTGAAATCCAACATATTACTATAACCCTAATACTTTACAATATATAGAGATCCCAAGATTAAAGACACAGAAAAAAGCATTATGAATGTAACGCACAGCCTTTGTGCCACTTCAGAAAAGCAGACTGCAGCAGCCATGCCACTCCAACAGCATATTTGATAACAGGTAACAAATAAGCAAGGTATCTTCTTCAGTGCACATATTGTGCGATTCACAAACTGCTTATTTTTCACTCAGTGTTGGTTGAAACTGATATTTTCTAAGCTGATAAAGCCTTTAGGTACTCCTTGCTATCTGCTGCCAAATTACACAGAAGCTGTCTGACCTGTTCCAGATTACTGTAGTGTACATGGCAACAGTTGCAGTATCCTTGTCTATTCTGTACAGCGGATGCTCCAGGCCCAGGATGTTCTTGTCCTCTTCTGTGTAAACTGAAAGAAGCAGGTAATACTATCAAGACGTTGGGTTGTTTAATCCATGTCCTTAGCATGGAAATTCTAAATATCTATCTTACTATAGAGATGGGAAGAACTTGCAAGATAAATGTTTCTATTTCAGAGTTGTCATGGTAAGTAGGACTATGTATTTTAAAGTACTCTCAAGCAAATTTCACTAAAGAAATTTTTCCTTAAATGCAGAACAAAGGATAATAGGTTGAAGGCAGAACTAGCTGAAATCTGAAAATATTTGCCTCTAAAGAAAAAGGCAGAGTCATCTTTTCATTTGTCTGTTTGTTAGTATTTTGAAACACAAGAATAAAAGACCAAAGACACCTGACACACACACGGTAGTTTTGGGCACTACAATGTGCCTTCCCCCCAGTTTTTAACAGTACATGGGTATAAGACACAAAAGACCTCCACCATACACTTAATCCATGTTGTGCCACTGTCATCTGTAACACAAGGCAATGGGTAAGGCTGAAAAGCAGATTCTTCCCATTTCACTTTGGTAAGCAGTAAGTTGGACACCAGTTAGATCATCACCTAACTTACCTGCTACTGCTGTCCTGTCGTAGAGAGCCCTCAACACCATGTCTTTGGATTCCTACAAAAAAACAAAACCAACCAAGTAAACCAACCAAACACATGTATACAAAACACAAAAACCAACAGAGTACCAAGACAGAGAGAGTTTTACCTGCAGGTAGCTACTTCTCTTACATTACATTTTTCAAAGCTACTATTTTAAAGGAAGTTAAAAGGTTTAGTAAGTTCAAAAAAGCATGAAGAGATCCTTTTGCCTGCAAAGTTCATCCAAGAACTTCATAAAATAGGCTTTACTCTTTCATGGCTGAGGTGAGTGGGAATTTTTCTACTGATTTGCCTGGGTTCAAGACTCGGCAATCTACATTGGTACTGTGACATCTGTGATTACTGAGATAAAATGAAAAATGTCTCCAACAGTTTACAAAAGGACAAGAAAATTACACCTACATGGAAACTTCATGGATGATTCAGAAGTCACTCCTTCCATCTAAGTTCAGTAATGAAATTTAAGAAATCAAAGTATGCAATTGAAACAAGGTGAACTAATGCTTCTATTGATAATTATTACATTTTAAAATGTAACTGCAACAAAAACTATTTTGACCATTTTGAACTTCTTACCTTGTGCTGAAGAAGCACAAGCTTCATCAGATCGTTTGATTCTCTCAAACATCTGTAAGTAAAAAATTTTTAAAAGTCAGTCCATCCTCATACTCATCATATCCTGAAGCTCCTCCTTCAGTCCAAGCTATAAGCTCTTCAGAAGCTCTACACTATTTCAGCTATAGACCAATACTTGACTTAAATGAAGCTGCATTCTAAAAAGAAACTTCAGCTTTACTAGGTTACCCTAATATATTTAACAATACACGTTAGCTTTGACAGAAGGGACTAACTTCTAATTAATGAAGTCAAACACTATACTTATGAGCACAGTCTAGACTCTGTTAGGTTATTAAGCAATAACCTTGTCAAATTCATTTAATTACTTAATTTCCTAAGTTGCCTTAACAATTAAGATGAAAGATATATGTAAGAAAACCCATATGAGACCTACCCCACACAAGTAATTATCTAGGCTGGAAGAGTAATCCTTATTGCTCAAAAGATCTGCAAATCATTTTTAAATATCACAATTTTTAATAAAAATATGACTGCAGCAACAAGCAGTTACGTGCTTTAGGGCATCCAAACACAAAGAACTTCCAAGTGTCACACAGGCCTTTTAACATTATGGAACAGAAGTGTTAAATCAGCTTTGCAGTACTTACCTTAGAGTCACTAACCTTCCTCATCCACCAAAGCCGACTCCAGACTAGTAAACAATAAATGTCGAACAGGAGGCCATTTGCAGTGCAGGACACTTCTCTCATCCCATCTGGCAACAAGAAAGTTAAAGAGCCTTTTAAAATAACATTAATAATGCATGTTTTCCATGCCCTAAGGCATGTAAATTTTTCTGTGCCATTTTGCAAACAGTCGAACAAATGGATAAAACTTTGGGAAGTCTGCAGCACATCTTTTTTAATATGGAAGTCGTTTTGACAGTCTTTTCTACATAAATGTTAACCATTCCTTCTGGAATATCTTTGTTTCTTCTTTCTTCATCATGACTCTATATACTAAACGTTGTCATTTTTGCATGCTAACTCATGAAATAAACTGTACTTCTACAGTAACAGAAAACAAATTCCTCAATATTACTGAAACTGAAACGAATCTATTATACACTCAACTAAGTATTATCACTAGCATATCACTATAATATACACATCACTACCACCAGTGTTACCATATCCTGTTTCAAAACTTGGGATTTAGCAATTCTAAGATAGGCTCTACACTTACCATTTGTTTATTTATGGGATAACAATGCTTCAAATCAACCACTTTTATTTTTAATCTTTTATAAACTGTTTTAACAAGAATCATTCCTTCCCTTTTCCTTTCTTGTTCTCATATATGTAGAAAAGTTGCTCCTACATAAGGCTACATACCATCAGCCTTGACAGACGCATTGTTTGTTATTAGTTTCTTTAAATTTGTTTCGTTCTTTCTCAGACCATGTACTGCTCATGATAAAACACCTGGGCTGTTATAGCAGGTATGGTCAGAAGGAATATCTTAATAGCTCAACTTCAAACACCACCCTCCCACCCCCAAAACAAAACAGTCCACCAAAACACCAAACTCCTCCTTTCCACAGTGTTGCAATTTATGCGATAATATTAAAAAAAAACAAATAAACAAGAAATCCCAGCTGATCTTATAAACCTCTTCATCTGGCAGCTGAGAAAAGCTTTTTTGACAGACCAGCTGATCTCAGTCATCCTGTTCTACATCCTAAACACAGCCAGGACCCAAAAGAAAGTGAAGGAAAACCACACAGGTGAGCGATGCTTTATGTAGAATAACTTGTTCTACGTGCTTGAAGTCAACTTATTGATATTTAAGTCTCACTGTATACAAATAATCTTATGATAAAGCTAAAAGTGTGGCAAGAGTTTAGCAACCACAGAGGAAGCTATCCCACTGAAGGAAGCCAGACAGCTGTTCCACAGTCAGCAGGGGACACCACAACCATTCACCCCCATCAAAAAGGGATTAAAGCACTTCAACACGCTCATGTTTAGTTTCATCTCAAAGATGCCACGCAGTGCAATTGCAATATTTTGGATGATAACTACTACAATTATTCGTTACTTCCTTATTTCATGGACTAATTTTAATGGTGAGGTGCTACTGAGAGTTCATTCAGCAGCACATACAATCACATTTAAACTGAGTTAGACACAAAGTAACTTTAAACAGGCCAGGACTATGAAAATAACTATACTAAATTACTCCAGTCTGGATCTCCTGGTCATTTTTTTACAGTTCATGGAGATTGAATGGACCAGATTTTCTCACTGGAGGAGAGGTGTGTTACGTAAAAGTTGTAAATGCCCAGCTATCATTTAGTAGCTAACAGAAAAACATTACAGGAAGACCTATTCTCTTAGAGAAATTTCTTAGAGGAAAACCTGTTCTCTTTATATCAGTGTTTTATAAGACCACTAGTGTACAGGAGAAATAAATAAGTCTGAACTCAAACTATATATGGCTTGCTTACCATCTGAAATCAAGCTTAAACCACAAGCTAATAATATTAAGGAAATCTGCTATGTAGATAACTTATTTATGTTGCCAAAATGTGGATGGCCTAACTGAGATCCTTACTGTTTTAAAAAAGAGACTACAGCTATAAAACCACAAAGGATTTTTCAGATGTTCATGGAAAGACTACAAAATTCTACCTTAGTTAAGATATTTACAGTGGGAAGTGTTTTAAACTGTTGGATTAAAAAGTAAATAATATCTGTTCAAGATTAAGCTTAAACGTTTCACCACCAAAAAATCATTTAAATTGTAACAAATGTAAAACAACCAGTTACACACAGAAATATTTGCTTTTGTAAATTTCTAACCAGGCTATTTTAGCAGCTGTCTCTAAAATAACTGCTTCGTTTTGGTTTCATTCAATTACTCTGCGTACAGAACGAAAATAGAACGAAAAACATCAATAATATTTAACAAGGCAACCGAGAGGCATGAAATGTACACGAAAAAAGATTAAAAAGTAATAATCTTTAAAAATACGTATCAGTGGTGCATTCTGATAGTATCAGTGTGTCAAAGGCATCAGATAAACTCTCCAGACAGTGTCACTCTTGCACAAGCAGAACAAAAACGGTAAAAAGGCAGTAAAAACTACTCCTCGAAACACTCCTCATAAAAACCTCCACCACCCCTTCAACTGAGAGCAACTGTGCAGGGCAGGCAAAGGGAGAACCAGGGGAGAAACTCTCCCCTAAACAGAGCGGCTTGCCTTCCCACAGCACTACCACAAACAGGGAGGTGGCAGCTCCCTTCAGGAGCGGCCTCTGTCGCGTGGCCTCACCGCGCCGGCTCGGGTGTCCCGTCCCGGCTGCGCCGTGCCCACGGTGCCCGCCTCGCCTCGTCTCCTGCCGGGCCCCGCCGACCGTGGTGGAGCCGCAGGAGCCCCAGGGCCGGCTGGCAGCCGAGGGAACGGAGCCGGCTGTGCCGCGGGAGCTCCGCCCGCCCCGCCGGGACCCTGCACCCGGCACCCGCCGCCGAGCGCTGAAGGGACGCTGAGGCGGCCGCGCCCTCACCCGCCCGCTCCCGCTTCCCCGCTCCTGGCGCCGTCTCACCTCCATCATTCCCCGTTGGCTCTTCAGTGCCGCGCTGGGGTCAAGGGACGCCATCCTGTGCTTCCTGCTCCGGGTCGGCGGGCCGCGCCCCGCGAAGGGAATGGCGGGAGCTGCTGTTCTCCGGGCCGCCGCTCCCGGTCCGTAGCGGACACCTCCTTCCCTCAGCGCCGCTCTCCGCCCGCTCGGCTGCGGCCCCGCACTCGCCATGCAGGCCAGGCTAGCGGGAGCTGGCTGAGCACAGCTCGCACGGAGCCCCAAAAGCCTCCGTTCCTCCAGCCCAGGCGCTGGAAAACTGCTCCAGAACGCCTCGGGGTGGCGCCTTTTTGTCAGCCCGTCCGGATGTGTCTGGTTGTAGAGAAGTAACCTCTTAGCCAAGTTTGATTTCAAGAACTGTGATAGTCATTTCCTCCTTCAAAATGTATTATTTCATGTAATTGAGAGCAGACTATAGGGTTTACCTTTTTTTTTTTTTTAATTAATTTTCGGCCATTAAAAGTAGCTTGCTTTTCATGGTGTGCCTTGTTTACAGTAGGTTTTATCAGAACGTTAAAGTCTGACTTTATCAGAGTTAATGCTACATCTGCTTCTCTGATAAATGCGCTTAAGAATGGGACCCTTCCTCACGTTCTCTTGTTTCAGCTGTAGGGGTTTGAACGTTTATCTTGTCTCCTGTGGGAAACCAGCCACTGCATATTCCTCTCATTATGCTGAAGCAGCAGGGTATTTTAAGCAATCTAGGCAGACACAAAGTCAACACAACACCCTTATGTGTGAAGACAGGTGCAGATACAGGCTTGGATTGTGCAATGGAGGGAAAACAATCTTGAATGCACTGTAATATGGAAAATTTAAAGAGGTTGGTGTAAAAAGGCACTGCTGTGTGGCTGTGTGATTATGAAACCATAGCTTAGAAATGTCCACCCACGCTGAACAAGTAATTGAACACAAATCTCAGATGACAGAAGAGCGGGAGAAGCCTTCTCTTTAGGAGGGCTGAGTTTAGTTGCTCTTGAATTCTTTTCATATGTGCATACATGTGAATATATCTTTCTTGCTTAATAATAAATATTTAATACAGAACTAAAGTTGCCTGGTAATATTTTGTTGCCTAGTATAATACACAACTTGGAAAAACTGGAACTTTCTGTGGAGAACATTTGCATGCATGAAGGCTCAGGCACGTGCCCAAATTACTGCACATCAGCAGAGCTTCATTGTTTAAACATGTGGCAAACACATATATAGACATGTTATCTTAGGCTAAAATAGTTTACTTTTATGGTGGTTTATAGCAGGATTAGCAAGTTACTGTGGCTCGGTTAACTCCATAGCTTGTTGAAACAAAGGAAGTTTGGTTACACGGCTGAGGCACTGAAGTTTCTTTTCCAGAATGGCTCATGTGGAACAGAAGTCCTTTTTAGCAATGAGAAATCTATGCAATCTGTCTTATAATGCTATACAACTTGTCCTCAGCATATTCCTGAACATTTTTGCAAGCTGGAATGTAACATTCTATCTCTTAGACTGTCACTCAAAGATAGCAGAACTTAGGCTTGTGTTGCCAAGTATTTCTGGGCTTTCAACTCTTTCTCTATTTATGAGCTTGAGGTTGCACCTTGATTCAAATTCAGGTAAAGTATTGAGAGAGATTACTTTCCTTCAGTCTCCTCTTCTCCCCCTAGGAAACTACTCCTCACATATGTGCATGAACACTGACTGACAAACTTCCTTTCCCGTTTAAAAATTACACTTTCTCCTGATCTAAGCATCAGACTTTTTTTCTCTTTGCTGTTATCTTTACTCATCTATTCAGATTTTAAAAACTGCCCCATACACCTTTCACTGCTTTGCTTTCTGCTTTTACTTTGACTTTTTATGGTTTTCACTTCTGTTAGGCAAATGTGAGTCAAATTGTACCTATGAAAACATTAAGACAAATTAACAAAGACAGACAGACTCTTTCCTAAAGAGTCTCAAATTTCTTCCAACAGCTGGTTTCAGATTGGAAAAGAGAGAACGTGATGAAAGAAAATCAAGGTTGGTAAAACAGGCTGGCAGGAAATTCTTGGCTAGATTTTAGTTTGTTGCATATGTACTTTTTGCATTCTGATGTTATGAGCCTAATTTATCCTTAAATTGTTGTTTTGGTAAAGTTCTTCAAAGGATCTGAGCTAAGTGTTGACTGACTGACAGCAGTTGAAGGTCTGGGGCTTGAGCCATGCAGAGATTACTTTTACCAAATGTTTCCAAAGATGGGATGCTGGTTTTAGCCTGTGTTCTAACAAGGCAGTTTGACTACATGTGTAGATTTTAGAGAACTTCACATTCTGAATAACCTTGGGAAAGAAGTATCTTTCCAGCTTTACAGTAGAATGGCTGTTCCATAATACCTGGCACTATTTAAGAAGTAATTGTCTTTCTCTGAAAAATCTGATACTGGCCACTGGCTGATATCAGGTACAAGACTCATAGAACAATTATCTGATCCTCTGTGGTATTTCAGTTTTCCCCTGTAGTATAAATTCTGTGATATTTAATAAGGTTTTTCAAAGGAAAAGAAAATAATTCCTCACGTATGTGAAATGCAAGATTAATCTCTTCACAAAACAGAACTTTTTGGGTTTTTTTGCTCTGCCCTACTCAAACAGTTTGCTGGGGTTGACAGATTACTATTACACAGTGATTCTTCTCTATTATAAGCATTTTTCTCATTTTAAAATGAAAACCATGTTTTTTAAAAAATAATAATGGTCTTTTATATACTTTGGTATGGCACTGAAACTAAATGAAAACCAAAACCTTTTTTTTTTTTTTTTTCCTTTTGAAAGAGGCAAATTTATTATGGGCATTCTGCTAGTTTTCTCATTATTTAAAACTGAACTTTGCTTTTTGTTTTGTAGTCAAACTTTTTAAAATTTTATAATAAGAGCTTTACCTGAGCTAATAATAAAAACATCCTCAAAATGCAGGATATTAGCTTAACCCCAAAACTTAAAATGATACTATAAAGGTTGTTGTTTCTATTTTTCATTTTCTTGCCAGAGCAACCTTCTTAAAATTAAAAACTTGAAACTTAAATTTTATTTTTAATTGCTTAATCATTTAATCAACCAAAAAGCGTGGCAGTTGTGTTGTAATTGAAACATAATTGGGTAGTGACCAAAAAGAGTTTGAAATATCACTTAGAACTGAGAAGGCTTTAAAAAACACTTTTAAAATGCATGGGCTGAGAATTGTCTCCTAAAAATATTATTTTACTTTCTTGTAATCACATCTTAAATTTTAAAAGGTTACTTGAAGTACTTCACAGTTTGACTCTTTCCAATCTTATTAGAAGAAAATCCTCCCCTGGTCTATTTTTTATTGTTACTTGGAGGCCATGCTGCTGCTTTCACAGGCTTCCGTTATCAGAGTTTGTGGGTGCTACACGTTTTTTTCCACTAAAATTGCCTTCTGGATTTGATTTCTGTGTACATGTACATGTACAGAATATAGAGATTTTTATTATAGTAGTGCTGAGAGAAATTCTGGGATGCACTGATCCTAGAGTGTTTTATTATTGCTGTTAGTGCTGCTGTTGCTGTTCATTTGCTGGCTCGTCATCCAGAAGGAACAGCTGAGGAGACAACTCTGAATGGGTCACTTTGAACTGCATGCTACAAAGTATGTCCAAATCCACTGTTTTCAGGAAGTTTCTGCATGATGGGCTTCTAATCATCTTACATTAGATTTCAAATCCTACCCTAGCTTTGCTGCAATTGTTTTGAATCTCCCTGTTAGCTTAAATTAACATGGTTTTAGGATGTTCTGTTCTAAAAGAAAACGCAAAGAAATTAAATCAGCAGTTGAGAAATTCGTATGATAAAAGAGCATTCTGCTTTCAGAGAACACTTTTTTCATCATAAAATGCTGAATAGTTTACTGTTAGAGTCACAGTCATTTCTGTTTTCAGTTAATAATTGTTCAGTCAGTTCATCCGTCTGAAATAACTCTGCATGTTTTTTTAGGGAAGTGACATAAAGAAAGGGACTAGGTCAGAAAGTAAGTTTGGGGTTGTGTGTAAGTGACTGCTCATGAATTGCAGGATGTTGTGCATGGAGCTTTTTATAGCTTCAAAAATAGCAGTTCCTTAGAATTTCTCCATTCTGTTTTGCCATTGTTTCATATTTACTTTCAGAAATAACATGAATTTTAAAATTGTCTGATTAATATAGTCAGATTGGCCTCGGAGAATTGCAAAATTTTCAAATATAATTGTTCATTACCAAATTACTTGGAAATATATGATAAGTTCTGATGTGTGTGCTGGAAAATGCAGCAGAAAGTCATAAAATGACTCCATTTCCCCCATGCTGAAGGGAGCTCTGCAGCCTGAGAGCCTTCAGCTATGAAGGGAACACAAAGACCAATAGGTTCTTGTATTAAGCACAGCCAGATAACATGACTGAAGTGCACTTACACTCAGAACAGAATTAGTCTCGTCTCCATGGCATAATGTTTTCTTTAGCATGTTTTAAACCATCCTTCTTTTTATTAATAGATAAGGTAGAAAATGCATGTGGCTTTTTAATCAGATGCTAATGTGAGGCTCTTGAAATATTTTAAGTAAGTGTAGTAGATGACTAATACTGCCTTATAGTCTGCCGCTCAGTCTCTCATAGTAGGAACTCAAGGCATTTTTGCATAAGTAAATATTAGTTCCCATTACTCCATCAGGGAATAATGTCTTTCTGATACAAAGAGATAATTTTCTCAAAGCTTCGTGGAAGGTTATTAATTCTGTTTGTCAAGAATTTTCAAGCTCCCAGAAGTGGCAAACCTGCTTTTGCCCCTCATAATATTCTGAACTAAATGTTTATATCCATTCATTTTAATGGAACTTTTCTGATTTTAAATAGATGGATATAAATTTAAGATAATCCGGAATGTAAAATGCTTCTGCAGTTTCTTTGTCTGTAGTGTAATTTATAGGAGCTGGGGAGTTCCAAATATATATATTATTATGTTGAGTCACTGGATGTTCTGCAGTCAGTTTAAGGTGGGGTCAAAATGTATTCCCAAGGTAGTTAAGTAAGTGTTATTTTTCTCTGCACTGGCTGTTCTAAATCATGTTAATTTTTTTTTTAATGTTCCCACAATAAACCACATAAGGTATTTTCTTACAGCTGAGAACAAGCAGACTCTCTACTTTGCTTTACCATGGGAATAATTTAAAGAAAGATTTCTTTATTCTATTCAGGAAGCAAGCAGAAAGTTAAACAAGAGAAGTTCTGGGTTTTTTTCCAAGGACAAAACTTAATTTTAGGGTAGGAATGCTGATAAGCAAAAACATCAGCCTTTGAAAGAAGCCTCTTTCTCTCATAGTTTGAAAACACAGAGTTTTTAATAGAAAAAAATTTAAAGGGAGGAAAAGAACTTTTAAACAAAAAGCCTTTCATTTTATTTGTATTTCTTCAGCATTTCACATACTATTACTTTGGATCAGAGTTTAGCCTCTCTCTTTTTCTGATCCATTCTCTGTTGGTAGGTTGTCTGTGTTTCTAATACTGAAGTAATCTGAATTCCATTTCTTGTTTGCACCCACGGTACATACAATTAGTGTCATTTCCATTTGCCTAGTCCCTCAACCTGAAATGGAGAAGTGGCTGTTCCCTTCTCCACAAGCTTCCCATCTTCTCTTGAAAGAAGGGACCCTGCTTGTCTTGAAAAGACAAGTAGCAATTTAAATATCATTTACATACAATGTCAAGTCTAATCTCTATATTAATGTAAATTCCATATTAAGTCCATGCTAAGTGCTGAATTTGGATCGCTTAGTCTTCTTTAAAAATAGATTGCAAAGTAAGAAGGATTTAAAATTAACCTTTGTGTGTTGTGATAGAGCATAAGGATTAGAACTAGAATGGACAAATAAACATTGGGGGGTTTAGCTGTCTCTTTGCTTAGACTGATTTCACATGCCTTGTCCCCTGAGCCCACTGATGATTTATCAGAGATGGTTCTAGTTTTGCTTTTATTGAAGGCAATGAAAGAGTTAAGGTTGACTTGTACACTGAGCCCTTAACTAGCAAAGTGTTTTTCAGAGCATCTAATAATTTGCTTTGCCCCTATCACAAGTAGCAGGTTTATAGGGGTTTATCAGCTCCCAACTCATTAGAGGCTGAGAGCTGGGTAGGGTTTAGAAGCAAAACTGTGTTATCAGAGAGGACAAACACAGAGCAGTAGGCAGAAACTTGCATTGGTTCTCCGTCTCACATTCATTTCTCTGGATATGTTACTTAAATCCTTGTGGAGTCAAGGTCATCTGTTTCACAAAGCATGTTTACGTTCACTAAGCAGAAAAATAGTCTGACAAATGTAGCTGACTGTAAAAAGCAACTTTAAAAATACAAATGAATATTTATTGAAACCGGCAAACCCAGAATATCTCAGAACACGCTCAGAACATGATTGAGTTTGATTTAGATTTGATTTGCATCAGCTTTGCACTGGTGTTCAGGAACCATTCCTCATTGCAAGAAACTACTGTCCAATTTAAAACCTTAACACATTCATAATTTCTAAGGAATATCAATGGCTGGTCAAGTATTGTAAAGAGTAACCAGCAGGCTCTACAATTCCACATGTGCACAGGTGCTTCTCTAAGTTAAAATTTTGAGTAATAATGATGCAAAGCAATAACCTTACCTGATCCCATCTTGAGTCCTGTATAGGCACCCTGTCTATTAGCATATATTTTCAGGGAATGTCCCAAGTTTCATATCAACATTCAGTTTTGCTCTGTGTCTTTTCAGGGAATTGGAATCCTTTTCAGTTTCCCTGTTTGCATTTTGTTCATTTTTAAGATTTTAAGACCAGCTGTGTCTCAGTGAACACAGTAGGCAAGAGCAATAGTCTAGTTGTAGAATAGTGAGGGACTGGAACTGGTGGTTGTCTCCTTCATGCAAATCTGCTAGGTGTATGCATTGTTATTCATCATAACAGTCTTCAACAACTTGGCCGTGAATTGTTAATAGCTGTCTGCAGAATGTGAAACTTAAGCACCTCTTGGGTCAGGAGTTTTGCCCATTGTAGCACCATAATGTAATCTGATTTGAGCTGTGGATTTGTGGCTTTAATGCGAAGATATATGTTATAACAGATGGATAACTGAATCTCCAGATTTTGCACTTTAAATGGAAGATAAGATCTCTGTTTGTTGTAAGAATAGGTGTAAGCAATTATGCTGCTGATTTGCATCCCGAGTGGGTGGAGGCAGCCTAAATCCTGAAGAGGTGTGGCTAAGGTTCATCTCTGTGTTTTGGGTTTCTTTGAACCTAGACTGGCCAGGCTTTGTGCAGATTTTGAGACATCTGACTCAATCCAAGGTGCAGTAAATTCTGTCTTCACTGCTCAGACCTGTCTAGGTAACTCTGTAGTTCCAGGTAATTTATATGAGGTGGAAAAGTGCAAGCTGGTTAATCCATGTAGCAGTACTGAAGATACAAAAATATTTTGTGAAATACGTAGTGAAACAACTATAGTTTGCATAGCCTCGGTTTTGTGTCTCTAATCTCTGTAGATCTCTCTGCAATCATTTTTCCAAACACTGACATTCCTTTCTATGGGAGGAGACAGCACTTTGGCTAAAATGGAAAAATACTGTTGTCAAGTTGCCTGGTTAGCTTTTCAATTAATATGATCTTTAGCACTCAATGACATATATCAGAAGTTTGGTTGTCAAGACACCCTCTGAAATTTCCATGGATTTCAAGTGTTTTCTGAGTGGCAGGTATAATCTCTTATTTTATTGTCATATGAATATAGAATTTGAATACCTGTGGTCTGAAAGTTATGTAGAAAATAATTCCTACTTATTTGTGAAAAATGAGAAACAATGCACATATAAAAGCAAAATCTATGGAGGAAAAAGGGTATTTCTAATAGTATTTTTGCCAAGTGTCATATAAAAATACATTAGATAATTATACATTGCATACATTATATAATAACATGTAATACATCCATCACATAATAAATATATACCATAATAAATTATTCTCTAATATTCATTATTTCATATAATGTAACACCCTGCTGACTGTGTTTGCAGGAGTTACAAGAAGTTCTGCAGCTTGAACTGGTGTGTATATACATTCACATAATACATGTATAGAAATATATGCTTGTGTGTTTTGACCTGACTAAAGTAATGAGATTTTGCCTTCTGCAGAATTACTGAATTTTGTCAATGCGTTATACATTAAAATCTTTCATACCAGCATAGAAAGAGGTGTGGACCTGCCTAAATGAACCAAACTTCTCTTCATTGAGTGGTTTGTTCAAATGTGTTGCTGGAGAATTTTGTCGTAGCTGCTGACTCTGGTATATAGTGGGAAGTTAAGCCACAAGTAAACATTACAGCTTTACCTAAAGGATAGGCATGAATAGCCATTAGTTTCACGGGAAGGGAGGAAATTACCCTTTTCCTGATTGTCAGGTAGTTAAATGTGGTCTTTCCAGAGTGGATTTTAGTCGATGGAGGTATTCAGTGAGGACAAAGGAACAGTGAAGAATTACTTTTCTAAAAAAAAAGGCCTAACTGTAAACAACAGTAAGTAGTTGCTTTCTTGTGTTGTTCAGCTTAAATTAGCCCTGAAAAAAACTAAATATTTTTTGTTTGACCTAATTTATGAATTCATGGTTTGTACAATTTAACTGAATTAATGAACATTGATAGGGTGTTGATTAGTGCTGAGATTATCTGCACATGCTAATAGGCAACTTGGTAAGATCCAGTGGTCCCAGCAACGGGTATAATTGTCAGACCTATCAGGGAATTGTTGGCAATCCAGATAAATTAGAAGTTACTTTTGGTCTTTTTATTGCTTTGTAATTCGTGCTTTGGTTAATACTGGTAAAGCATTTCTGAAAGCTTTTCCCCTGTATATTTTTTTCTGTACATCCTCTGGTTTTGTTCTGTTCTATAGGGTTATAAAGCCCCCAAAGAACCAGAAGGGATTTTAAAATTAACTTACTCTTTAATAGACCCAGTTTATTTGCTGCTGGATGACCCAATGTCTATTATCTGTATGTAAATCCTCTCCTTTTTTCTTTTTCCACCAGGTATAAAGTAGTATTTCCCTGCTTTGCAAGTTCCATGTGCACTGTATGTTCATGAATGCATGTCCCTCTTCAGAGCTTTCTGGCGTGTTGCTATACTTAATGTAGAGTAAAAATTCCAAGACTTTGATAACTTACCCTGTTGAAAAAGCACAAATGGCATAGCAAAATAAAATATTACTTCCAAACAGAGGAAGGAGAACACACGAAATCAAGCAGGGTATTTTTTTATTCACTGATTTTCTTCCACATAGCATATAGCTTTCACAAAATTATCTGAAAAGATCACCCTCAAATGATGTCAGTGGTTAATGGATTGCCCAAAAGTGTATATTAAAAAGCCATGTAATTTGTGACTCACCATTCCAGTTTCGCTGTGTCTGAGCATAGAAAGAACTAAAACAATGAAACATTTAGAGCCTAAGCTTACATTCTTCAGGGATTTAAGATTTCCACTGTGGTTAATCAAAACTATATACAACTAAAATGCTGTATTTAGATCTAAACAGAAAACAAGCAGAATTAAATCCTTTCAGATTGAATGCAATGTTGTTTGTAAAATTTTGTTCTCTTTTTTTTTTTCTTTCTCCCAGGCATGTTACTATGCTGGTTATACTGTGCAAATTGGGTAATTGCTCATCAAAGCAAAAGTCCTTTTCAATGGAAAAGGAGCAAATGTAGGTAGGACAGAGAGGGAGAAAAATTATTTTAAATGCAGTAATTTGCTATTCTTAAAAGAAAAAAACCTCATTTGCTGTGAAAACTTTCATCTGCAAAATGACTTCTGGGCCCTCAGCATTTGTTATTTCATATTTGGTGCAGTGGTAAGGAAGGGTGAGGAAAATAGCTATGTGGGGTTTAGTCCTCCCTTGGTTTTGAAGGCTGGAAGAGCTGAGGTATCAACACCAGTATATGTTAGAGTAGTCACAAACCTGTTTTAGTTTATGGTGAAGGAAGCAGCCCCTTAAGGACTGTGCCCCACTACCCCAATCCGCAAGAATCCTTTGCACTCTTCAGAATGCTCCCTTCACTGAGAAGGGGAAGAGCATTTGGCAAATTGTGACTGCTGGGGTTTTTATCTTTTCTTGTGGATCATGTCTGGGGGTTATCTATCCAGTAATTTCCTCTCTTGTCCTGCTGAAATAGTACTGAGGAAACCTTGGAGTTAACTGCCTTACAATAACTAGATTTGGCAGAGTACCTGGGGAGACACAGACTCATGTGCCATTACAGGCAAAAAACCCCCTCGGTAGATCTGCTGTTAAATGGTGCCTGTATTTACCCTTAGGAAAGAAGATAACTACTATTAAAGAAGTTTTTAATCAGTGAAGATTCACCAATCAGTTATCTAGAGGAAACAGGAGATGTTTAAAATGCAAGAAATAAACAAATGACATGCTCTCCTCAGGCAACCCCCTCTTTTTGTCTCCATATATTCACAGGAATCCTGATCCCTCTCCTTTCCTCAGGGTCCAGGGGCTCTGTGCATAATCCCCATCCTCCTTTCATGGAATTAGAGCCTTTCCCTTCATGTACAAGTTTTCAGTGTTTAAAGTTATATTGACAGAACAAGAACTGTCATGAAGGAAAGACAAAGAAGACTAATTTTGCTAGAAGGAGTTTTTGGTTCCTGTTAAGAGAATCTGTGGTCTGTGAACCTAAAGAGAGTTGCTTAAGAACTGCTAGCCTTGCTAACCACATGCTGAAATCCCAGTGTACCTGATCTCACTAAGCACTTCACTCTTCTGTGGGACTGGTTGCTTGGTTGCTTGGTTGCTTGGTTGGTTGGTTGGTTGGTTGGTTGGTTGGAGTTCTTTCTTTCTTATTTTTCACTGGAATCAATAGATTTGATATCTAGAAGATTTGGCATTGACTAGGTTCAATCAGTGTTGAACATGTTACATGTTTTGCATTAGTGACAGAGGAGTACCACTGTTAGATTATTGCTTCCACTGGCAGGGTAGACTGACAGCTGCCTAGCTGATTTAAAACGGCATGGTGAGTGTGGTACCGTCAGAGACAGGCAGACTGTGGTAGGTGGATACCAGTGGAATAATATTTCCATTTTACTGACTGAGAAATTGAGCAACACAGACATCATGAGGCCTGGCCACAAAAACTCATCAGGCTCTTTTCAGAACTGGGAATCCGGCCCAATCACCTAAAATTCAGTTCAAATTCCTGACCAGCGTTATACTATCTGACAGAGAGAGTCACTAATTAGTGTTTTGAGGAGCTTACTTCTCTCTTAGACGCAAAAGGAGATTAATCTACTAATCCTAAATACCAAATGAATATATCACATTGTACAGTTACAAAATGATGCTTTCAGTGTGATTTTTAAACATCTTTCAGCTCATTCAACATTATTTTCTATAAACCAGAGTGCTTACAAAGAAATACTGTTCAACCTCTTCTCTGCATAACAAAAAGCAGCCCACAACTGCAAGGTCTCTTTCCATTCATCAGCCACCACATCTGTTGCTTGCTTGGACACTGACCAAAATGATTCATTCACATGTCTAACATTTATTTTTGGTGAAATACTGGGATTATACAGCATGGCAATATTTCAAAAATGGGTCTAGAAAACCAAGGGAAGTTGGAAACAACTTCCTCAGCTGAAAACAAACACGGCGTTATATCATTCTGCAGCTTTATTAGAAGGAAGGCAGTAGCCAAGCGAAGCAGCTGGAATCACACTGAAGTCGCTCTGAACTCTGCAGATCATTTCATTCTTCCTTCTGCTACAGAGCTCACATCTCTGATTTACAGTGCCTTTTGTTTCAAAGAACTAAGCAAGGTAGGTCAAACTCTCTTATATTTAAAATCTTTCCCTCCCCTTCCTTCTAAATAATGTGTCACTACAGCTGCAACAGCACTTGCAGGCAAACGCTGTAAGGTGGTTGTATGTACTGGCTAAAAGAGCTTCTTGGAAGAAAGAATGTGATACTCATTTACTTCAAAGATTACTTTGAATCACCCCAACACCAAGAAAATATATGAGAGTGTGCGTGAATTTATTTTTAATTACTTTTGAATATGTTAATACACACTTCAAGGAGTTTTATCCTGTCAGAGAATGGTAAGCGGTCTTGACTTAAATCTCTCTCTCCCCTCCGTTGTCCCCTAGCATGTTTGGTTTAATTTTTTTATTTGCTTAGGGATAGGGTGTCTTCTATAGCTATAGCAATTTCCAGTATTATTAGCAAAAAGTACATCAGTTCTGATCTGAACAGATTCTAGAACAGAATCTGGAAATAATTCCAATTTAAATAGCAGATTAACAAAGTAATTCTGAATAATTACAGTTCTGCAGAAATGAATAAGGTTTCTATGATCTCAGCTGGAAAGTGTGTGTGTTTTCCCTAACCTGGAATAAGGTAGGCTATGAATCTGGCTTTCATTAAGTGTGTTGGAACATGTTTCCTAGAAGTGGCAATAAGTTTTGAAGCCTTGTATACTACCACAAAATGAGACAGGAATAGATTCCACCGCCTATTCACACTTAGTGATAACAATGTCATTGTCACCTGTTGCATTTCTAAATGTGATCTTCCAAGCCAAACAATATCCCAGACCTGGTTTTGTGGACTTACAGAACGTGTATACATTGAACATTGTCTATGAAATAAAACTTGTTTGCTTTCTAGCTGAATAAAATTGTATTACTGAATAATATAAAATACATACTAATTCATAGCTGAGGAGAAGAAAGTGAGTAAGGGTATGTCAGGGCAAAGGAGTTTATCGGAGCAGATTTGTAGAAATGGATTTCAGGATTAACTTACTTATGATAGCTTACTTTCACTAGAATCATATTATTGTTCTGCCTCTGCTGAACTAGGAAATGCAAATATTTTGATAACCCAATTTACTTTTGTTTAATGTCATTGCAACTTCTAGCCAAATTTAAAACATTATCAGTGACTTGTGCCACACAGACAGGATAGAGGTCCTATCAAATTTACTTAAATCCTAAGGATTTTATATGTACCATGAGTGACACTGGAGTCCACTTCTACTGAACTGAGAATCTCTTTGAGTGAGGCATAGTGGAAGCTATTTGACTCTGGAGAATGAATTTATGGTTTGGATTCTCTAATTGCCTTTGTGAAAAAGGATCATAAGTCAGGGAAGCTCTGTATAAGGATTCCTCGGCAGGATTTGATTACAGATTTTTACTGCACTGTTGAGGGCAGAGGAAAAGTCTTGATGAAAATAATGCAGTTTCTATGTAGTATACATTATACATTCTTTCTTTTAATTTTAAGAATTTCTTTTTTTGCTGACAACCAAAAGAGCAACTTCTAAAATGCTGCTTTGATTGTTTTTATTTCTGATAGATTGATTCAAAAGGAAAATTTATATCTGTTTCCTGATAAAGCCAGTTGCCTTAAAGAATTTTCTTCTCCTTGTGTTTTTTAACAGACACCTAAAGTCTGTGATTTGTTATTAGATATTAATTTTGTATTAATAACTCTACTATTCCAAGCCTAAACAGCAGCTAGGTTTCCAGGGGATTGTAATCTACTGAATGATCTTATTATCTGCTTGCTTATTTATTTAGTCTTATGGAATGTGCCAGCAGTTCAGCTGTTTCTCCTACTGTGGTGGCTGGTTGTCTGGCTAATTTGCACTCATTATTTCTGATAATGGTTTAATTTGTGTTCTTTCAGTCTAAAGCTAGCAGTTGAACAACAGTGCAGGGCTCTGTTGTGGCTGCCTTTGCACAAGAGAGCTGACTGTGAGGAACAGTTTCTTGTTGCCTCTTAGCAGAAGAAAGGGATTGCTGTGACTGGCAGTGTCCATGAGAAACTGGTTTTAGAAGGGAAGATGCCATCATGCGGAGGTGAACTCTCTCACACTTCCTTTTACTTTTACAGTGTGCTTGAGGCTTCTGAGACAAAAAGTTATGTGTTCTCAAAGGTAGCAGATTGTACTTCCAGGGGAGCTCAGCTAACTTCCATACTCTTTGTATCTTTAGTATGTCCAGAGGTCGAGGACCTTAAAACAGGGGCAAAAAGCTGCGTATTAGTCCACGGTTGCTTTTTTCCAAAGGGAATTTCTGCTGGCTTGTTGCTGCTCTCTTATACCTGGCCCACCATTTTGCTGCAATTCTTTAGATGAGCTGACAAGACCTGCTGCAGGTACAATCATTTTTCATTACTGGGCTCAGAGGGGAGCTAGCAAAACCCATTGCTGCAAGTCAGGTTTGTTTGCAAGGGTTATCTGCAAAGGCCAGCGCTGTAGAAGTCTCCAGTTCTTGCCAGGACCATTAGCTAGCAAAAAGTTTGTAGCATTCACCTTCTTCTTTTCCCCAACCCAGGCTCTCTTGTCCCTTTTTGATACTTCTTGAAGGATGTATTTCAAGAATCACAAGGCACTAATATGAAGAACCAGCATATTTTCCCTCTATCCATGGGAAAGATATTTGCCTCTTTATTTTTTTTGCAAGTTATTCTGCTTCCAACTCTACCTTCAAATTTACTGTTTGGCTTTGGGCAAGATATGTCTCTTCCTTTCCCTACTTTTCATGTGTCTGTTTATTCTGTTCAATTATAAACAAAGCAGGAATTGTATTTCATTATGTGCTTATAGTGCCTAGATCCAATGGGGCTTTGATCTCAAGGACTAGGGCCTTTGGGTACTTTCCCAACATAAAATACTTGCTTCTTTCAGCAAGTGTGAGCCTGGCACACAAGTTTTATTCCCTTCTGAGGCCTTCTAGAGGAGAGAGAGAAAGTGATGAGTAGTAAGTCCTATACAGTCAATGTAATGTCACGTTGTACACTCCCATCTCTTCTTTCTAGTGATCCCATTTTAAAGAGCTTCAGCCCCACATCATTTTAATGAGATATTTTGGAAATGTTAAGGATCATTGCCCATTTAAGAAACCTGAGTAATGTTAATTGAGGGTGTTGTACCATATCTGGCAGCATCAAGTGAGAAGTGATTTGCAAAGGTAATATGGAAAGCCTGTAAAACCAGTATTTCCAAGCTTCTAATTTAACACCTTAGTCATAGGTGCCATCTATTCCTATCAGGGCCAGGGAACGTTCCCAATACCGTGTTAGGGAGACAGATAAATCTCCAGTCCTCCTGAAACTGTGTTTAACAAGATGAATTTTTCAGTTTTGCAGGAATAAAGGCGGTACTTATTATAGACTTGATCTTAAAATAAAATAATAGTTAGTTTTGTATGAGTAGGAATATTAGAATAACACTGATACAGAAGCAGACACCCTTAATCTACTGTACACAGTGATCCTGCTATATTAACTGTGAGGACATAATAAAGTATGCTATCCAAAACATTCCAGTTGATAAGATATGTACTAGCAGTATTTTGGAATTGGATGTTCTGATATACCCGTGCAAAAGCATGTGGCGAGAGTAATATAAGCAAAGCAATATTACATTCATGCTAGAAGAAACTGCTGATGTATATTAATGAGGAGTAGAATAAACCTAGGAAAACAGAGATCAATTTAGAGGGCAGCACATAACCAAGCATAATGTAATAAGTGACTAGGAAATTAATCTGTGAAATTGAATAGGGTATAAGAAGGCATATTAGAAGAATGAGTTGTGGAGCTCGTTTTCTCTTGGGTTATTTCTTAATTCTTCTTGTTAAAAGGACTCTAAATATAGCAGATTGTAGTCTATTTTTCGTTTGTTATTCAATAGGTATTTTGTGTCTGGAGAGAGTGTTACTTTGGATTTTTTCTGTAATGACCTGTTGTTACCCTGCAATATCTTTAGAATGGCTGTTGTCTAACATATGTTTAATTTGCCTTAACTAGTCTGCTGAGGCAACTGCTGAAAAAAATCTCTGCATTTATTCTTTATCCTCTACTCTCACTTTTTGTTTGGAGCGAGTTGTGATTAAAGCATGTGTTTTTTGAAACCGTACAACCATTTAAAAAACATGCTCAGAGCTGCATGATCATGTAATGATCCCATGAATGCTAGTCAAAATCTTCTTTCATCACAAATGTATTAAACAGTTGCAAGGTAAAAATTCTAAGTAATTTTTGCACGAAAACCTCAAAATGCCATAATTAATTCGAAATGCAAGCATTCATTATCTCATCAATCCAGTCACTGCGAAGCTAAAGTACTTACATTTTTTTAATGAGTTCTTTCTGTAACTCTAGATACGTAGTTATTATGGTGGCTTATAGCCAAGGAAAATACTGCTGGCATTTGAGGAGGAATAGAACACACGAAGCATCCACGGGACAATACTTCGTTAGTGTGTTACCTTACAGCCAATAGGATACACGGTGTGCCTGCTGGGCTCTCATCTGAGAGCTGTGCGTAATGGCTCTGAGGCATGTCCTGGGACTGCAGAGACAGAGCAATGTAGCAAAGAGTGGAAATCCAGGTTCCTTTTCTCTTCAGTGCAGAGAAAACAGAGCAGAAACTGTGAGGGCTGCCCAGGTGAGTGCTGTCTTCCTCCACCTCAATGGACGTGGTGACACTGGAGAGAGCCTTCCTTCAGGAAGGGGAAGGTCTCCCAGAGGTGAAGCCGTGGTTTCTTCACTTCATCATGAGTGAAGGGACAGTGCTAAGTTTAAGAAAGGAGGGTAGGACTGTGGTTGAACCACTGGACAGGGACTCCAGATTTAGCACTTTGGTTTGATCAGAGACTTCCTGTAGGTCATTCTCAGAATTCTCCTCTCTAAACCAGACTGATGATACTTCTCACTTGAACCTCGTTGTGGTGAGGTATTGGTATTCAGTAAGGAATTATTCGGTATGAATGCTGAAACATTATGACTGGTTATGTAAATACTTTGGCAGTGCTGACACATACAATACATAAGACAGTTTTTAAATCTTAAAATCACTGTTTAGCTAAATGTCTGGTTTTTTGTAAGAATATTAGAATTTTTTTCTCTAAAAATGGCACTACTTTTAAGTGTTTCACAGATATAGCCAGTCATTTTCCTGACTTTGATGTACTGTTTTTGTGGTTATGTGATTTGCAGTGGCTACAGCAACACCTTACATTCCAAAGGAATATTTAAAAAGATAATTTTAGTTTTAGCTGTATTAACAGAAGGGAATAAGAGCAGAAACAAGTGGTAACTATGGAGTTATCAAGTGCCCTCTCCTTCGCCAGTGCATATCCTGGGGACATCTGTGTTTCTTTGTCGTCTTTGGGAATGGATGACTTGGTGCTTGGGATCAGCATGAAAATAAATCAGTTTTGATGATACACAGTTGCTAGTTCCAGGCAGTCATCGTTTACATGATTGTGGAAAAGGTACACTGCTCAATTGCAGCCGTTGTCTGGAAGATGTTTTATATTCAGGCGAGAACTACTGTGATACTTTGCCTGCTACAGCAGCCTTATTTAGATATAAAACTGGATTTTCCATTTTTTGTTTTATCATTCCTATGTCAGTAAAACTGCTGGTCTGAAAACATAGCTTTAGCAATATTAACTGAGTCTGTGCTATATGGGTTTGTTAATCCTGCTGCAACACTCACTTGGTGTAAAATGCTATCAGGCTATTATCTGGTCAAATGACTTCAATACCACAGATGAGGTGGTGTGTTATGACTAACAGGGTCATGTTTGGCCTTGCTCGAAGAAAGTTGATTTTGGTCTAAGTTTTAGATGTCTAGCCAGTACATTGCATATACATTTCCAACACTGCTTCACTGAGAGACATAATGGAGAATGATGGTTATTTGCATTCCTTTCTTATCTGCTAGAACAAATACATCTATATTGCGGCTCAAAAAGGTTTCCAGTCACATGTCGTATCTGTTGTGACCTGTTTTAGTTATTGAATTCAGGCTGACATACGAAGTAATTAGGTTACCATATATCTAATGACCATTAAGAGGATAGTCAAAGGACAGTTGTTTACATATCTGTGAAAGAAAAAACATAGACACAAGCCTTGATTCAGCCTTTGTGTATACAAGCGTAAAATGCTCGTTGCCTAGTAGCTGTTTCTGCAGGGCCAACTTTGGGCTTTAGCTGTAGCATAATTACGATTTAATTTTGTAGTATAAATGTATTAGGCACCTCCTGCAACAGGAATGTTTCTATATAGAGGCAAGTGGTTATCTTGGCTTTGTCCTTTTGAGGGAGAAATATGAGTCTGTGACAGTCTGTAAGTTCATCAGTATTCCGTGTGAGTTTTAGAATCTACCCTATGTCTTTGTAAAACGCTTGCCAGAAAAATGTGTACCTCTAACAAATTTGCTCAGCATTCTGAGTTTTGAACTTAACAGATAAACAATGGGGGGAATTTCATGTTTATGTGTTTGAAGCTAGATAAATTCAAAATTTGTCACCTCAGAAGTTCCAAGAAAAATTATGAGGGTTCTTAACTGAATTCAATGCCTGGGCAAACTTGCTGACACAGTATGACAAGCAGGCTTTAGGTGACCTTTTGTGAAACTAGCTGTTCTTCAACTTTTGACTTCTGCAAATGACAGAAGTTGAAGTGATGCAATCAAAGACGTTTTCTTTTAGCCACAGATAATACACCTGGAATGCGATGTGCTCATATATTGTTCAAAAAGGCATTGAAAGGAGGGTTTGTGTAATATATTCCCTCTATGAACGGAACTGTTGAGACAACCAGCTCTTGAAACCATAATTTTCCTAGTTAGTCAGGACCCACTACTGTGACCTCTGAAACCAATTTAGCTGGCTAGAGGCTCTAAACACTGTTTATCACACTGAAAAAGTAGATTTGGGGACTACCACTCAAATATTTGTGTTAACTTTTAACTAACACAGACAATGAATAAACTCTTCCCTTTGACCTTTCTGTAAAATTTAAGGGTAATGAGGACCAAATGTGTGAGAGAGAGGTTGTGTGGGCTGAGCCCTATAGATTGCCAGTGTAATTCAGTTAGATCCTAACTTGTGTGGTGCCCATGGAACTTTGAACCCCCAGGAGGATTTTGCTTCGAGTGAAGTGGGTGGAAATTGCAACTCTTTTGTTTGCTTCCTTCTATTTTAGACTGAAAACCCGATGTAATTTAATTCCAAAGCTGTTCCCCTGACCTCAGGGCTGAAGTGTGGAGAGGTCAAACGACTGCCCCTGGTCAAACAGGATGCATGTGGCATAGCCATGAATAGATTCCAAAGTACTGGTCCCGTGTCATAACTGTGAGGCCATTCTTAGTGTGACAAGAACTGTTCTATTTTAGGCAGATCCAATCATTTGTCCAAGTTGTCATTATGGCTTAACTATAATAGTGGCAGAGGACATGAACTCTAGGTACTTTGAGTAAAAAGCTATGAATATGTCAACTGAGATCCAAGTCTGTAATTCCCTGCTGTAATTCAGAGAAAGACAGTTCATGCAACACGTGGTGAAGTCTTGTCCCAGCAGATCTGTGGCTTTGTATATTGGAAATATTTCCTAACGATCTGTATTTCTTGGTAATTCTGCTTTCTGTCCCAGGATCTAAAAGCACCAGATGCCATCCTGCGATATTCCTAAGAAGTGATTTAGTAATTAACTTCTGTTTTACAGAAGAGGACAGGAAATGAAACCTCCTGGTCAACTATTTTCATAATTAAACAACTGAATCAAGGAGGCTCAGTTTTCAGAGCTGCTTGTGACCTCAGCAAACAGGAACGGGCTCGCCAAGCAAGTGCTGAGTGTACACTTTACACAGGGTGTTTACTATTTAAAATAAAAATTTTAGAAAAGGACAGGATGAAGTCTAAACTTGGCTATATTAATCCATATGCAATAGAACACTATTCTGTAACCCGTGGCTGCTCGCAATGCTTATTGGCAGGCCTCTAACCACACTTTCCTGTTTATTGAAAAAATCTTTTCTGTGCACTGGCTCCCCAGACCAGCAGACACTGAGCCAGTGAACTGCACCAAGCCTCCTTTACCCTTTCTAGCAGTTGTGTTAAAGCCAAGCAAAAACTGCTGTCTAGAAGTATTGTTTCCTCTACTGAGCCTCAGTTTGCAGACAGCTTCATGACATTTTTTCCAGCTTGGAAAGTAAGCCATTTTTCAAAGATCATACAGGAAATTAGTGGCAGCGTAAGGAATACAATTAGATTTGTTCACAAGACGTAGGTTTGAACTGCAAGATAGTTCTGACTCTGGAAATTTATTAATTTCAGAGTAATGTATTAAGAGATACTCTGTTTCAAGACCACAGAGAAACATCCCTGCTGAAGTACGGTTAATGGAAAAAAAATCTGTGTATTTATTGATGAAAACCATTATAACTCCATGGACAATCACCTACTGTTTATCTTTTTCAGGACAGGGCTTAACACCATGCATCCTGCTATTGAAGTGCTTCATATATGTCAATGTCAGATGTAAAAGTTTCTGGGCTTTGCAAATGTAATTGGCAGTCTTTGCTGAGCCCTAGCCATAGAGTCTAATTTCAGCATCTGTGCACTGGGAGCAGTGGTAAGCAATGTTCTTTCTGCTTTTTTACTCCCACTGCTAAAGAGTCACTGCATTGGAGACTAGACTTAGAGATAAGGAAAAATATAAGCTTGGAAAAAGAATCGCATTCTAAAGGTGTGCTCTTTCAATGGAGTTTTAAACTGCAGGAGGCTTGGGAAATATTTGGCGTTTATTTAGGTATGTGTTTTTTCTCCTGCTATGCATCATCTTTAAAATGCTAAATATAAAATTAATATTGTTGGGCAGTAGGCAAATGTTTATCATCGTCATTATAGTTGGAAATCTTTTTTGTTTAGTTGCATGAATTTGATCTGAATGTATAATTTTTTGTATAGGCAAATCCACTTAAAAATCCAGTCATTAACCTGACTGTCCTCTGAAACTGTCCAAATGCAGTATTCCAGATGTTAGTGGTACTGCTCCATGTTTATATTCATCTCTCAGCAGCTGTTAAGCTGTTTGAAAAAATTACTCAGATGGGTGGTAGTGGTATTTGATGCAGTATCCACCCCCAAGGGGCATGTAATTACATAAATGCAGCCCAATAAGTATCGTTTTATCAGGACAGCAAACCAAATAACATTCCTTCAGCCTGATGTAAATTGCAAAGACTATCATAGCCTCTTGACAGAACAGGCTGTGCTGACTCTCACTACATATTTTTTTAATCAAGACATATAAAATTACACAACCTTTTTTTTTCCTTCCTTGTCTCTCCATCTACAAATGAGAAGTCTAATCCTGCTAATGCGTGTGCACATGCGTAGCTTCATAGTGTGACTAATCCCTTCAAAGTGAGTGAACTACTTTGTGGAGGAAAGGTAAGCACATGAATACAAGTTTGCAGATGTGGTTCTGCAGGCAGTGTGCTCTGGAGACCCCTCTCCTGTTGTCCTTAGCATGCTATAATTAATGGAATTACAGGAATGCTGGGCTGACTTCCAAAAGTGCGGGCTGAATTTTGGTTTCAGAATGGAGGTAGCCCTCAGAAATGTAGCGGTAAGATAATTCATAGTACAGCTAATGGACTGGTAGTATTCTGCTCTCAGGCACAGGTTTTCAGTGCATCTGAGTCCAGCCAAGCAGTTCAGCTTTAAATGATGGCAGAGTTTAGCAGGATAATCGTTTTGATCATTGCAGATACTTTTGTCTGACTGTGGCCACCTGTTGTGTGCTGCAGCTTTGTCTACACTGTGAAATAAACACTGTGAAATAACTTCTGACTGCTTTTCTTTTTGTTGTTCAAACTCTGTTTCCTGTCTGTTTTCTCATTAATTTCTTCTTTTTCTCCTGACTTTATATTTCACTCTCCCCTCCCCCTCACCTTCCCTCCCACCCACAGAAAAAATTTCTGTGTGAAAAATCATGTTGTACTTGTAAGTTCCAGAAGCATTTGCAGGTGAAGAAAACTGAGAAAATTCTGAAAATTCTGTCTTAAAAAAAAAAAAAAAAAAAAAACA
>VZRN01005202.1:2036130-2070757 GCA_013397935.1 Dasyornis broadbenti | reverse complement strand
AAAAAAAAAAAAAAAAAAAAAAAAACCAAAAAAACCACACAAATAATTTCATTTGTAGCTCTTACAGTGTGTTTTATGTTCTTGGAAAGCTTGATTTTCCTTCATCTATTACCTGTTTCTCCTCTCACTAGTGGAAGAATACCACAGTTGTATGTATTATCCCTGAAATGTATTCTGTATATTTCCTTCTCTACATCCTTTGCTGTGTTAAAGAAATCGAATATATTAAATGTGCCTGAAAATCCTAATTTCTTGATACAAAGACAGATACATGAAAGAGATGAATAAACCCATGAACTTCTACTTTCTGAAGAGCTTGCTGTCTGTCATTTTGTTAACTATAATTTGAGGCAGGGTGGTGGGTGTAATATTACAAAAGATGACTTCCTGGTATTTTAAGTGAACTTTTTTCCCCTACATAGATGTCTGATGCTCCTCTGATTTTAGACAGATATAATCCATAAAACTTGCTTCACAAAGGAACAGAGCAATAAAATATGAAACCTGACCAGAAAAGAATAGCAAAATCATACTTGAGTAAAATTTTGCATCTGGTGTCCTAGAAATTTATCAGTGATACTGTGCTTAGTGCTGTCTATTGAGAAATTAATGTAAGGAAAACAGTCCTTGAAGATTTCAAATGCTGTTTTGATTTGAACATTTCTTGAAATACCTATGACCAAAATTCTTCATGAGCTTTGTGCTAGCAACTGACAGATAAAAAGGGATAGATACACGAAACTAAGAGAATGTTTTTAGTTTATGACCAGGAACTTGAAAGAATTGCTGTTTGCTATTTACAGTGCAGTAAAACATTTCACCTTTGACCATTTCATTTCTTTTCTTCCCCAGAAAGCAACTCTGCAGCATGACATTTGAAGATTTTGAGAACTACTCTTATTTCTATGATCTGTCTGAGGAAGATGAGTCACCCCAGTCCTCCCTCAGCATTGCCCATATTATTTCCCTTTTCTTTTACAGTGTGGCATTTCTGCTGGGAGTGCCAGGTAATGCCATTGTCATCTGGTTTATGGGCTTTAAGTGGGACAAATCTGTTTCCACACTCTGGTTCCTGAATCTGGCCATTGCAGATTTCATTTTTGTTCTCTTCCTGCCCCTCTACATTACATACGTGGCAATGGGCTTCCACTGGCCTTTTGGGAAGTGGCTGTGCAAAATGAACTCATTCATTGCACTACTTAATATGTTTGCCAGTGTTTTCTTCCTGACATTCATCAGCCTTGACCGCTACATCCGCCTTGTCCACCCAGTCTTTTCCTACAAGTACAGGACTGTAAAGAACACCCTCGTTCTGAGCGGAATCATTTGGATGTCAGCTGCAATTATTGGTGGCCCTGCCTTATACTTTAGAGACACAGCTACAGTTCTCAACAATGTCACCATTTGCTACAACAACTTCCATGTGCATGACAGGGAACTTATTTTGCTGACACACCACATTCTCATTTGGGTGAGGCTTGCGTTTGGTTACCTGTTTCCTTTAGTGACCATGGTTATTTGCTACTCACTGCTGATCGTCAAAGTGAAGAGGAGAACTGTATTGACGTCTAGCAGGCTTTTCTGGACCATCATTGCTGTAGTTGTTGCTTTTTTTGTCTGCTGGACACCATATCATATATTCAGCATTGTGGAGCTGTCTGCTCACCATGATGAAAACTTGCATGACTTGCTACAGGATGGCATTCCCCTCTCCACTGGCCTTGGTTTCATCAACAGTTGCCTCAATCCAATCCTCTACGTTCTGATAAGCAAAAGGTTCCAGGCCCAGGTGAAGACCACAGTCTCTGAGGTGCTAAAGCTGGCCCTGTGGGAGGTGAGCCGCTCAGGAACGGTCAGCGAGCAGCTCTGGAGCTCAGACAACGCGCCTGTGCACTATTGTGAAACTGCCCAGTGACTGCTCTTGTCACCAGCCCTCTCCAAAAGAGCTGACAGGAGATTTGGAGGCGTTCTTGACTTCACATCTGCCAGTCAGATGTGCATCTTTGCATATACAGTTTTCTGTAAACAGCTGGCTTAATTGCACTTTCTGCTTTTATGGAAAGGTTTTTAAGGGACACATGATTTGGATGTGTATCCTTGCAATGCACATACAGCCTGAACTGAAAGTTATCAGCATAAGTGGAATTTGTCTAACTGGGCTTTCGATGAGGAATGTTGTAATCCTGTTGTTTTGCTGTGGTTCCATACCTCGTTGATATCAAAAGAGCACATAATAAAAATATTCCTCCTTATCATTGCTGATACCACTCTTAATTGAGGCATTTTTATCTGAGAAGTTGTGGCCGTATATCAGTGGGTCATGAGTCTCCTGATTGCCTGCTTCTGCCTCAAGGAGGAATCCCCTAGATACATCCCACCTAAGTGAAGTTTTTAGTGACTCCACTTCGCAGCTGGAGAAGAATCCCAAGAGAGAGAACACTGAATTGCCTCCTTCTATTGTCAAAAAAAGAAAAATATGGAAATAAAAGCTGTCTTCTCCCAGTGCTCTTATAGTCAAAACAAACACAGGTCACCTATTCTTGTGTTTTTAGCACCAAGTGGGTACAAAACCCTGAGCATATGTTCTGTATAGGTATTAGGCTCATTTGAAATGTGCAAAGAATTAGTGAAAATATTTCTTACAGCTTCTGTGCCTCACTTCTTTTTCTACATTTAAAATTTTAGTCCTACAGAGGTTTACAACTATTGATTGCTCTTTATTGCTCTTTCAAGCAAAAATAAAGAAATAGTATAACATTTTATTTGCTTTAATGTCAAACTTTAAAAAGTGGATGGAGTGACTTCATCAGTATTCTGTTACAAGTCTGTAGCCAAATTCAGACTTCTTTGCCAAATAAGAGGCAAAGCAGTTCATCCAGGAAATGGAGTCCACTCCCATAAGAAAGATGAAGTAGTCCCAGTTATGCTGTATTCCGTTCCAGCCTGCTGCTTGCTGCAGAATCACACATGCACCAGTGCAAATACATATATATATATGCTGTGTGGAGTGAACCGATTTCTCATACAATACCACTTAATTAAAAAGTTGAATGTGGGACAAAACTCCGCTAAAAGTAAAAGCATAGAGCTTTGGGTAAATTTGAACTGTTTTTTCCTACTTTTTGGCCTAGGTGTGTACAATAAAACTGCCTCTCAGATAATCTGCCGAGTTTGTATGGCCTGCCAACACGCATTAGTAGCATTTATACTGTAATTGAGGCCTTATATGTAAATAGACTTGCTTTTGTATAAAACATATATCTGTGTGCATGGGCACATCCAATATTAGTAGCTGCATAAAAAGACTGTGATCTGTAACTATTTCTTCAGGCTCTGGTTTCAGAGTCTGAGAGAGTCAGGCTGGATCAGTGGAATTTCAGTGTATTTCTCTTTGGGCTGGAAAGCTGGTGAGCAGCATTCTTCCTTTGAGTCATTTGCTGCCTGGTACATAGTTACTCATCACAATATTTTGGCAATGTGCTCCTAAATGTGCCTAAATCAAACATTTTGCAGTTTTTCTTCACATATTCCCTGACATCTTTCTAAGAATGATGTACTCTCCTGACTGTAGTCCAAGTGAAATAATAAAATTTTGTTGTTCCCAAAGAGCATGTCCATTTGCTTTCCTTAGCAGCAGTATCTGGTGACTGTCTTTTCTTGTAACAGCTCCTTCCTAAAGGTTTTGGAAGGTGAAATCAAGCCCTGGCCCTTTCTACTATGGGAATTAAGGTTCATGTCAGCTTTCTTCTTGCATGCCAGCTGTGTGCACACACGTTCTTATTTCCAGCACAGAGACAGATTTTCAAATGGGGGAGCATATATGTCCCATCTTGCATAAATGATCAGAAAGTGTGGCCTGAAGCAGACAGGAGAAAGAGAGAGAATAGAACAGAATAAGGCCAAAATCAGCCTTGATCTATGGAATTAAGTGGATTAACAGTTGTGCGACGTAACTACTGCATTGGTTCACACCAAGATCAGTTACAGAATTATCTGTAAATCATTCCTTCAAGAGTAATGCAAGATACCTAAACAAAACAGATAATGCTCTAAGTTTCTGTTTCCAGAAAGTCTCCAAAACAATATCAACAATTCTATGCTGCTTGGACTGAGGAATGCTCATTCAACTCACCACAATGGGAAAAAAGGGCCAGAAAAAGGAATCTGTGTTATCGTGCAAAGAGATACTATAGATAGAAATAGCTATTGACACATCTCATAATAGACAGGTTCTATTTACTTTTATCTCCTTCCTGGACAGTTTGTGTTTCTGAAGGTTTTTATGTAGATTAGTTTTTGTTAAAACTGTTTTCCCAGTATTCCCATATATCTCCTATTGAAGTTATGGAATTTTCTACTGATCTTTCTGTTATGGGGTGCACTTGGGATACTTGCCTCATTTACTCCAGGTGCTGATTTTTCACAGGCACAATGACACAGCAATATACCAGCACATACCCAAAAGCTACACAAAAACACCTGCCATAAATCCATGTGGAATTGAGTGGAATTCCCTTGCCCACACGCCTACCTATTTTCTCACCAGGAAGACTGAGCTCTCTAGGTTTTTTTTGTTGTTGTTGTTTGTTTGTATTGTTCCTGTGCAGCAACCTTCCTTTTAACATCAGGGGAAAAAAAAGCCAAAACCCAAGACACAAAAGAAATCTCAACAATCAAAGAGTTTGTACGTGCATGCTTAGCTTAAAAGTAACACACACACACAAATCCAGTCGGCGGGTCACATGGATGACTCAGTGCTGTATTTTAGCAAAGTTGCCTTTAATTTCAAGGCCAAGAAAAGAGTATAAAGGCAAGCAGCTCATTGAATGGGAGGTCAGTAACAGTGATGGCCAAAGACAGTAAAACCTGTATTTTTGAGGCAGAATTTTTAATAATTTGTTTTTCTGATGCAGCGTTTGCCAATTTCTTGCTTTTAACGGCACTGTGACAGAATTGGTAAAACTAAGCTACATGATTTAGCAGAAGCAACAGCTAGAGAATTGCCACAGGAAGGGTACTGTGCATTAGTTACACACAGGATGAAGTTGGTCCTTTAGGAGTTAGGTTTATAGGTGTCAAGTGAGCCTGTAATTACTCACTTTCCAATCTTCAACCATGCTCTAAACCTCCAGCAAGCAGAATTTTTTTTCTCTGAGACAAATTATTAAAAAAGCTCTTATATAATCTGAAGTTGGCAGACTTTTAAACAAGGAAAAAGAGGACCTGCTGTGCCAGATAACACAGATGCTCTGTGAAAAAAAGAACAGAAAGAGTTACTTAAGCTGCTGCTGTCAGGCTTTGACACTGAGCATCTTCATCTCAGAGTGACCAATGTGGCACATAAAACGCTTCCATTTCATGGTCACAATAAATTCTATCCATCCCTTGCAAGGCCTAGAATTGTGGCTTTGTCTAGAAGCTTCACAACTTCGACAGCCATTACATTTGTATCATTCCTAAGGATAGTTTTTGGGAAACAATTTATTCCTGATAGGTTCTTCAATCCTTGAAAAAAGAAAGTCAAAATCAGTCTAGAAACCAATCTGGAGCTGAGTAAACAGCTTAAAGTGATGTTAAATTCGCTACTTTATATATACTTGCTGTTTGCATTTTCAGTAGTTTTTTAAGCTGTTGTTTTTAAGTCAGGAGCACGTGCCAAGTTTCTTACGTAAGTCCGTCAGACACCTGCAGTGGCTGCAGCCTGGGATCTCTCCCGATGCCCGCCCCGCTCCTTGCGGCAGGTGCCAGAGCCGGGGCACCGCCGGGCTCGCAGCGCCCTCCAGAGGCACCGCCCATGCCACGCATGGAAGCAGCCCCTCATCGTTATTTGCTGTACTCATTAAGACAAAACACTCGACGCTTTTCCGTACCAAATGTTTCCAAGTCTCAGAGCAAAAAAAAAAAAAAAAATTCCAAGTCATACAACAGCTGAGAAGGTACCACCAGGTAGTCTCATGCATTATCTCTAGAGCACTGCATTTGGAACGTAGTTTTTTCTTACTCACTAGAGTTTTTACCTTTCAACAAAAGCCATGGTGTATTTGGTTAGTCACCACCCTTACTAAACAAAAGGAATTTATACTAGTTCACCCACTAAAACATGACTTGCCCTTTGACTGAGCCCTGCTCTTTTCCCTTAAAGCCATCCCTCCTTCCAGAGGAATTACAGACATTTCCAAAGATGCAATTTCCTCCACAGATGGAGGAAAGAGCATTTCAGTATTTTAAAGCCATGTTAACTCTGACGTGACAGTAATTTTTTTCTCTGCTCATGCTCTTGAGTACTACAGTGAGATGTCAAAGCAACTATGAAACTCAGTTTCAGCTTCTACTTTACCCATTAAGAAAATCTTGCATTAGTGAGCTAGATTATTCTAAGATTTTGAATTAAGCACAGAACACATTTTTTGCAACAACATTTATTCTAGATATATCAAGACTTAAATCTTATTGAAAGCAGCTACATCCATTGATTGTACATAATCTTCAAAAGCAGTTATTCTCTCTTCCAGCATATCTGTTCCAACTTTATCATCTTCAACAACGCACTGGATCTGAAGCTTTTTGATACCATAGCCAACAGGTACTAGCTTGGCTGCAAAATAAAAAAAGGCATTTAGTACTCCTTAATTGGTGGAATCTCCTAAAAACACAGACCTAAGAGTGAATTAACCAAAGCAATTTGCAGGAATACATAAACACAGCCTTTATTCCACATTATGGACGATTTAATTAACAACCAAGCATTCATTACAACTGATTGAAAAAGGGTTTCTTTCTGTGGACCTCCACCTCTCCCCCAAACCAGCGACAGAGGTGGTAAGGGTGTTTGTTTGCTGCATCAGCAATTGTACAGGAATTGTACAGGGAGGTGCAGGATAGCAGATCTAAAGTTTTATAACTTTTAAAAACCTGTGTTTGAACCTTAACCAGGCTGCTGCACTAATACACCTTTTCTGACCAGTGAAGACACTGAAGTACTACAGTACTGCAGTTCCCCTGTTTTAGCTACCTACATCTCAGAGATCAGCACAAGTCCAACTACTCAAACATTATCCCAAGGGACTGCACTCTCTCCCTTGCCCTGTCCTGAATTTTCCCCATACTTACAAGATCCCCAGACCAAGCCATCTGCTTGAATGCTTCGAACACACTCCTCTAGTTTTGCCATGTCTGTCTCATCATCCCAAGGTTTCACATCAAGCAAGATTGATGACTTGGCAACAACAGCTGGTTCTGGGGGAAGAAAATCACCATGAAAAGGAAGGAATTTTTCAAAAACTCATGAATGTAAGTGCAAACTAGTTTTATGAGAACAACTTTTTCCATTTCATGAACAAGAACCTGCTCACATTGCTCTGACAGGCCTCTGAAACCAACGTGCATTTCTGAAGTACTGCAGCTGTGTATATCCCAACGCTCAGTATGTAGATCCATTATGTTCTTGAGAAACACTCCCGTAAGAGAAGGGAGATTTAAGTGGCTAACAGTGTTTGTTACATAGGAAGGCCTTTTCAGAAGATCTGAGAAGGAGCTTAATGCTGTGTAACAGTTTATTTTCCACAGATGGAATACTGCAACTGCTACAGTTCTGAACAGTTCCAGACCAGTAGCTGTGGAGTAACTTGCATATTGCAGCAGTTTCTCTAAACTTTCAAGGAAAATCCTTGAGTTATCTTCATTTATTTAGAAAGCTCAGTCTCTGTAAAGAACAAGCAGGAGGAGTGTATCAAGCAGAACAAAAAGCACGTTAACATTCCCATTTGCTATGGTAAAGCTGAGCTCACAGGCAATTCAAGTGAAGCCAATTACTCCTGTCTCATTCCAGTCAAGCTGATCTATTATTACAGTTAGTTAGTGTTTCCAGCCATCCTGTTCAAATGCATGAAAATTAACTCAAGCATAAAAGATTAGGAAGTTCTCGGCATACATACTTTTAGACTTCTTTGATTCATACTGGGCCAGACGTTCTTCCCTCAGTTTCTTTGCTTCTTCACTTTCCTGAAAGAGAAATTTGCAATTACGCAAAAGCACCAAACCCCCACACCTCCAAAACGCTACCTAACTGACTGGTATCTATTCAGATAAAAACAAATCATCACAACTGTCAGCCGAAAGATGGTGATTTTTTTGTTTTATTCATCATGTAACCAGTCAAAGTGGGACAGTTCACCTCATTCCAACACACTATTTTCTAACTTTCAAAGTTTTACCTTCCAAGCTTCCTGTTCTGCAAAGATAGCTACACTTAAGAATTCCAAACAGAATCTGTTATCAAGGTTAGAAATGTAAGTAACTTGAACGAGGTCAAGGTGAAAATCTGCATACTGGGGTAATTTCTAAAAAGCAATAAAAATAATACAAAAAGGTTGTAAGTACCTCCTCATCATCAGATCCAAAAAGGTCAATGTCATCATCATCTTTGCTATCTGTGGCTGCACCTGTTGTGTCCTCAACATCAGCAGGACCATATTTTCCCAAAGCCTTCTTTACTCCTGGCAAGCTGAAAGAAAAAAGAAGATATTAGGAACCTACTCAAATGTCAATACAATCACTGTCAGTTCATCAATGTACCTATAAATGCATTTACAATGAAAACCTTTTACTTAAAGGAGTAAAAATCCAATTGTGCTACTTGAAATCAGAACCACATGAAAGACAGCCCCCAGTGCTCCTGACATTCCAGCTGAGTGATCTGTGAATACGGGATCTGCTATAGCTCATCAAAGCAGGTATGATCCTGCCCAATATTGCTGCTCCAACTAAGCACGTTGATCTTTCTTACTGAAATCCTTTCTCTGCAGTGAGTGGTTTCCAGAGGAGATTTAGTGAAACAACTTTAGAAAGCAGTGTAGCAATACTGACCCTACCTATGCTGTACCTTTTTAGGGACGTCTACAGTCTCCATGGATGTCAATACAGCACCTTTCATGAACATCATGAAAAAAAGTTTAAAATCATTAAAAATAAAAAGGATAGTATTTCCTTCCAAATCTCCCCTTCTTAATATGTCCTTCTGTATTGCAAATCGTTGATTTTTTTCCTTCCATACTGACAGAACAGGTCTGCCCTGCATCTGGAGCTGTTCGTGTTCCAACGACAGCACAAAATGCCACGTGGTGCCCCTGGAAGCCAGTTTTGTTTAAACTCGAAGAAACAAATGCAACAATTTTTGTAGGCCAGTTCGGGGAGATATTGCAGCTTCGCACTTTAACCATACCTTGCCTTTTGCTTTTCATACGACTTAATATGATTGTACCACCGGAGAGCATGGAACAAATCTGCAGGCGGCGGGGCAGCGATCGCTTCGAAGACTGCTATGTCAGCCTGCGAAGGGACGTACCTGCGGAGAACAAGCCAACTTAACCCCCTTGGCTCGGGGAACGCAGAAACACGTGGAGCAGCAGCGGCCGCCGAACAGCGCCGCCCGTGCAGCTGCCGGGGTGACTCAGGGCCCTTCGGCATCCCCACCGATTGTCTCCGCCAGGCCCGACTCATCTTCCCCGCACCCCGGCACCCCCCCGCCGCCTCTCACCCCTCGATGTAGCTCTTGTCGGCCAGGAAGTCGTTGAGGACGCGGAGGCCCGCGGCGGACTTCAGGTCCCCGAAGCCCATGGCGGCGGCGCGCGTCTCTCACGCTGCGCCGGCTCCGACCGCCACCTCCGCGGGAAAGAACTACCTGGCGCCTGCGCCGCTCTTATATAGCGCCAGTATCCCTCCGCCGTAACAAACACAACTGTATCCCGCCGCGAGGTAGTTCCTCACGGGTCGGCTGCTCCAGCGTACGGGACACCAGAGGTGCGGAAAAGCATCGGAGTAATAAAAGTGAGGCCGACTATAAACCCTAGAAAGATTCGCAGTGTTACATGAATTTTGTAATATTATACTGTCGACACACCCCGCCCCGCTGGCACAGCGGAAATTGCCGTAGTAGGACGAAGAGAGAGGCGGAAAGGGACGGAAATTGCCGAGGGAAGGGCAGTGCGTATGACGGTGGCCGAAAAGGCTGTCGGCTAGCGGCGGAAATCGCCCTGTGTCAGCGTCCGCCGATACATTGCCGGAAATCCCCGAAGCAGTTCGCTCCGGAGATTGCCGAAGAAGGCTCCGGAGATAGCCGAAGGCGGCTGAGTGCAGCGGCGGAAAGGCCCGAGGCCGCCGCCATAGAGGCCGAGGCGCAGCGCAGCCGTCCCGCGGCGCCGCTGCCCGTCCCGCGCCAGGTAACGGCGCTTCCGCTGTGGGGCGGGCTCGGGGGGCGCGGGTACCGCTGCTCCGGGCGCCTCCCTCCGCCGCCTCTCCCGGTGTCCTTGACGGGCCGGGCGGCGGGCCGGGGGCTGCCCGANGGCGCCGCCGCCAAGGTGACCCCCGCGCCGGGTAGCGCGGTTGCCGGCCGTGCCCTCGGCCTCGGGGACGGCGACACCGGACCCTCCGCCGCCGCCGAGCTGTGCTGTCCGGTCCGTGGGGGAGCGGGGCCGGGGCCGGCGCTCCGCTGCAGGTGGAGAGGCCGCTCGGTGACATTCCTGTGTGTGTGAATAGATTGCTAGAGAATCATATCTTGCGTCTGGAAGGAAGTAGCTCACTCTCCTATAACTGTACATATAGGTGTGCATACGTGCTCATTTGCAACTGCTATAGAAGTTTTTACTCTGCCTATTTAAAACTTGTCAGCAAACATTTGAACTGATAACAACAGTGCCGTTTTCTCTCTTACCAAAGCATAATGCTTCGACTGCTTGCTGTCCCCAGGACCTTAGCTGGGGTCACCCAGTCCTCCAGAGTATGTGGTAAGTGTCTGTACTTTATACGTGTATCCGTGGTAATAAATGTATGTGCATTAATGTATATGCAGTTAATTTATTGAGGGGCACATATGCAAACTTGGTTTGCAGGCTGAGGGACTCTGTGTTGCACTGTTTGTAGAACTGGGATTCTGTCAGCACTGTAACTAAAATCAGGAGTGTGGGGTCTGATTGTTTGCATCTGGCAGTAAGTGAACGCTCTTCTTGTTTTCTTTTTCCATGTCCTTCAGGGCGTACAACTGCAACAGCAGCTAGCAACCAAATAGAGGTGTTTGTGGATGGCCATCCTGTAATGGTGAACCCTGGAACCACAGTACTTCAGGTGTGAGGAATGGCATTCTGAATTTTCTAGGACTTCCCATCTCACTTTTTGGCAGCGTGTTCTATTCCGTATAGAAAAAAAACCACCCACCTTTACACTGTTTCTTGCTATTCTTTAGGCGTGTTTTAACTGATTGTGATGCAATTTCATGTGACAGAAATCCTTGGGGGAATTCAGTGTTTGAAAAAGAAAAATATACCATGGTTGCCTGAAAGAAGATGCATGCAGCATCAATCCCAGCTGCAAAACATTATGCAATGCAATAACAGACTTTGATAAACTCTGGTTGAACTTCTGTCTCTGAACACCACGTGACCTTGTAGTCTTTCGGAACCTGTAAATTTTGTGTCACGTTGCAGTGTCTTGGGTAAATGAGGGATTGTCTCCTTTTAGTTATTAGTTGTTATGATTCAGAATGCTCATCCTTAGCTGCTTCCATTATTCTTGATGTGGGAAGAAAGGGAACCTGGATCTCCCAGCCTGTACTCAGCATTGTTACTTTTCAGGCTAAAATTTCAAGTAAAGCATCTTTTTAGAAGCCATTAAGTGGGTATGTGGTATAATGAGTTAGAACATTAAAGTACATAGTTTATTTCAAGATATAGCCCCTGTTCTTTGGATACAAGTTCCTAATTTATTTAGGCATTAGAATACCCTCAGCAGGAACCTAGTGTAAATTTTTCTTAAATGCTATTTTTTTTTAATTGACTTTTCAGTTTGCTAACGTGGTTCTTTTTGCTTCTGGTACAAATTGTCAGAAAAATTAGATCTTGTTAGAGTTTTTTTATTAAATTCATTGATACTTCTTCTGGTAGGCATAGCTATAAATCTAGAGCACAGATCCCACTAGCTGTGGTGGTTTTATGCAGGAAAGGTTGTTTTAATCTGTTCTCTGGAAATCTGTTGGCTCTGTCCTCTTGGCTCTTCTTCTGTAGTGCCATATTTGAGTTTGGGGTCTGCTGCAGTTGAAGATAGACTATGCTCTAGTACCTTTATACAGAGTATCTGTGTTGTTGAATTATCAGAAATCATTATGCCCGTTGTTGCTCTCTTTATGTTTTTTGATTTTTAGGTTGATGGACTTTTCTCTGAAGAGTGTATGTGTTCCTTAAAAAGTTATTTGTATTGCTAGTGTCCTGTTACAGAGAATTCTCTCTATTATTAGAGGAAAGAAGGAAAGAGAGGTCAATCAGTTACAAAAGTTAGAAAAAATATATTTGTAATTGATATCCTGACTTTTTTTGGCTTCATCACAATTTTTTATTTATGGTCACTTGTTAAGATGAAAAGTCAAATGCACTCTATTCTTGAGCACTGACACTGTTATTCTTTGAATGCTGCATAATTTCTGAGGTGGAACTGAAAAGTCTGAGATTTAATTTTCTTTTTTGTTATTTTTTTGTAGGCTTGTGAAAAGGCTGGAGTTCAGATACCTCGTTTTTGTTACCATGATCGTCTCTCTGTTGCTGGAAACTGTAGGATGTGTCTTGTGGAAATAGAGAAAGCTCCAAAGGTATTGTTTGTGTTTCATAGGAATTGCAATATGGAATATGCAACATGGAATTCAATAGGAATTTTTTGCTGTGCTTTGGTCCCACTTTAAATCTTGTAAATAATTGTTGTCATTCAGCTGCTCAAAGCAGTTTTTTCTCATCTCCCCACTGGACTGCAGTGATTGCCTATGGGTCAGAGTCAATTCTCAGGTTATTATGGATTATCTTGCTCCTGGACGTGAGCATTTGATGGCTGTGTGTTTGCAGTCAGATGCATTTTATGCTTTGTAATTCAAGCTTCAGCCACACATTTTCAGCTGATATTACATAAATAGTAAACTTTAGATACTGTGTGAATTCAGCTGTAGGATTGGTATCTGCAGGTTCATTCCAAGTAAAGATTGCAGTTCGTTTTTATTTTAATGCACTGGTATCTGTTGTGAAATAGTATTTGATGTCAGGACTGAACACTGTCTTCAGCAGTACTAAGAAATCTGTGCACTTTCTTTTGGAGTTACATATTTATACTCCCACATAAAATTTTTTAGCTCACCCCAGCTTCAGTTCCATGGTTTGAGCTTTGTGTGTCTGGCAAATGGGATATCACTAAAGGTGGAAGTCATGATGTGATTGAAAAGTAAGAGGGATTTGTTTACTGAGCAGGAGATTTGTTAATCTTGCAGTAATCTTGAGAAGAATTTTATTCCAAGACTTTATGCAGGCTTTGTGCAAATAAATGTCTTATAAATGATTCATACTCTGAACTCCAGTTCTAGAGGTTTTCCGGATGTCTGCTGAAGCTCTTTGATTTGCCTCATATCTATTACAACTGGCATTCTTAATGCTGTAACTGCTTGAGTAATGACCGGAAATTGTAGCGTTTTTAACTTTCAATAAATCATAACTAATTTAACCTTTTTATATAGCAGATTATTAATAAATATGGCTTTAGTGATTTTTCCAGTTATACTCTTTTTTTTTTTTTTTTCCTTGCAGACCTCTTTATTTCTATTTATAATAGATACCTATGTTAGAACTCGGGGGGAGGAGGTGGGGCTTTGTGCCCGTGCTGAGAAGAAATATGTTGTGTTCATTCTTGCTTTTTATGATGATTGTAGCCAGTTGCTGCCTGTGCCATGCCAGTTATGAAGGGCTGGAATATACTGACAAACTCTGAGAAATCCAGGAAAGCAAGGTACCTGTCTTTTAGCCTCCTTTAGCTGATTAGTTGTACTAGCTGCCAAATGATGGAAAGTTGACATTAACTTCATTCTCTGAACCTAACAGAGAGGGTGTAATGGAGTTCCTGCTGGCAAATCACCCATTGGACTGTCCTATCTGTGATCAGGGTGGAGAATGTGATCTACAGGTAAAACATCCAAATAAATTGTGCAGACTTAACGTACAAAACTCGTCTTAGGTGAAATTGCGCTTTCCAGCAGCCTGGATATGTTTTCTGTTGTCTGTTCTAGGACCAATCGATGATGTTTGGCAGTGATAGGAGCAGATTCAGAGAGAGCAAACGTGCTGTGGAGGACAAGAACATTGGCCCGTTAGTCAAAACCATCATGACTCGGTGTATACAGTGCACTCGATGCATCAGGTAATGTCCTTTCACTGAGGAGTGTACTGAGTACTGAGCAGGCATATTTGTGTCAGTTTGTTACTAATGAAAGAAACCCCATGAGGGGCAGTCTGTTTTTTAAAAAATTTCTTTTCTGATTGTACTTAAGAATTTTGTTTGTTAGTGACTGGCTGATAGCTGGTTTCCTTGAGCTACGAAACAGGAAATAGAGAGAGATGGCCAATGCATGAGAGTGAAATCAGAATTCTGCAGGGCAGAACTGGGACCGTGGTGTTGGTGCCAGAATGAATATATGACTTTCTCAGCCACAGTTGGAAGATTTATTTATTCTTGATAGCCTCTGGTAGCTATATTTATACTGTTCTGTAGGCCTGAGATGCTGTACCAGCCAACTTAAGCCAGATAGAAAAGAATACAATGTTCCCAACTAGTTCTAGAAAGAACTTGTTAGTTAGGACTAATCTTGGACTCACTTTGTAAAATACAGTGAGTACTGAACTGCTCTGTTTTTTGATATAATGCCCCCTAGTTTTTGTAGCCCTTTCTGAAAGAATTTCTGCAGATGGTCCTGCATGTCATGGCACTGAGTAATCCATTTAAGCAATTGTTTTCTTCTTTCAGGTGTATGAACTAAGGCTAATATTTTATATTAAGAAAATGAGATGAGGGCTGAAAAATGTTCTGTGTTGCAGTCGTACATTCCAGATGTGTTTCTCCTTCTTTGTGCATCTACCAGGTTTGCTAGTGAGGTTGCAGGGGTAGATGACTTGGGAACAACCGGAAGAGGAAACGATATGCAAGTTGGTACTTACGTTGAAAAAATGTTTATGTCTGAGTTATCAGGAAATATTATTGACATCTGCCCAGTTGGTGCTCTTACCTCCAAGCCATATGCCTTTACTGCACGCCCATGGGAGACAAGGTAAGTATCTTAACTCATACTTAAGACAGAGCTTTCTCTGTTTGTTGTGCAGTTTACCTTAGAAAATGTCCATCCATGATACCAGGGGTTTTCTCTGATTTTTATTTTCTGCGTTTTTGTTGTAGACTTTCCCATAGACTGAATCGAACACAAATTCTGGTACTTAAAGCTTATATAAGAAAAGAAAAGAAATTCATTAACTCAGTAATTGTTGAGGACATTATTTAAAATATCTTGTGAAACTAAGCTGTCCAGCCTCGGAGCAGATCTCTGTGTGGTATTCTTACATAGTTGTTAAACCCTAAACAAGACCAGAAACACATTCAGGAGACAGAATCATAGAAATGTGAAGTGTTGGAATGGACCTTGAAGATCATCTATTCCCAAGCACCCTGCTATGGGCAGGGACACCTCTCACTAGACCAGGTTGCTTAAGACTTTATCCAGCCTGCCTTGAGCATAGGAACTTGCTGGTTTGACCATGCCAAGGATATTCAAACCCCTCAAGAGCTATTGTAATTAGTCCAGAGGAACAGGGAAGTCGGAGGAAGGTGTCTCCCCATAGATCGGCTCTCTGAGAAGGTGATGGGTGTAATTACCAACTGTGTCCGCTGGAGAGCTCCCGAAGCACAGAGCCGGTGGCGATGCTGAGTGTAAGCACCCCATAAGTCTCTCGAGCAGCAATCTTGTATTATAAACCAGTGTAGCACACCATGACAGAATAACATCCTTAACCCACTTCAAGAGATGATAAACAGCAAACAGGGAACATCTCCAGCCAGCAAGGTGTTACATAACACAGCTCTGAGAATGCATGCAGCAACTCGGAGACCAGCGACTGTTAAACTAATACAATGAATGCTTACAACAAATCTGTTTTAACACACTCTGGTCAGATCTGTTGTTATCTCAACTCTTAATGCCCCACACTGGGTGCTTAGAAGGACTGTTGTGGTTTAAGTCAGCAGGCAGCTAGACACCACAGAGCTACTGCTCACTTCAGCCTCCCGTGGGGGATGAGAGAGAAAACTGGTGGGAAAAAATGTAAAATTTGTGGGCTGAAAATCAGTTTAATAGGACAGAAAAAGAAAATTATAATAGTGATAAAAGAATTAGAATTACAAAGCAAATGATACACAATGCAGCTGCTCACCACCTGCCAACCAAAGCCCAGCCAGTCCCTGAGCAGCAGCCCCCACCCAAGCCACCTTTCGCCCTCATTCATGTGCTGAGCTTGATGCTGTGTGGTACAAAACATCCCTTTGGCCACCTGGGGTCAGCTGTCCTGCCTGTGTCCCCCCAGCTTCTTGTGCCCCACAGCCTCCTTGCTGGTGGGACAGGGTGAGAAGCTGAAAAGTCCTTCATGTGGTGGAAATGTTGCTTAGCAACAGCTAGAACATCTCTGTGTTATCAACACTATTCCCACCCTAAATCCAAAATACAGCATTATGCCAGTTACTAGGAAGAGAATTAACCGTATTCAGGCCAAAAATAAGACACTGTTGCTGCTTATATATGAAAGACTGTAGGTTTATTTGTTCTTCTAAACAGGAAGGTAGAGTCAATTGATGTTCTTGATGCAGTTGGAAGCAACATTGTAGTGAGCACGAGAACTGGAGAAGTGATGAGAATCTTGCCAAGGCTGCATGAAGAGATCAATGAGGAGTGGATATCTGACAAAACAAGGTGTGTGGGATGTGCTAGTACCCACATGTGTTTATGCATGTATTAAAGGCACATTTTGCAGAATCAGAAATGTGCAAAGCAGCACTGACTTCTGGATTCAACTGTTAGTATTGTAAAGCTACTATGAAGAAGAATAGTTGGTAAAATACATTTTTTAATTCTATAATTGAAGTTGCTGAGTTTTCTAATGTTCTGATTCTTACAACTTTTTTCACAGTAACTTTTATTTGTATTACTGATTGTTTTGTGTATTACTGAGAACAAAAAGTTAAATTTTCAGGGAAAATATTTCTTGGTTTTGTCTTTTCTAAAAGCTTGCAATTAGAAAATTCAGTCACAGAATTATACACAATTACCTTTGTCTTTGCTTTTTTATAATATTCGTGGTGTTTGCTTAGGTTTGCGTATGATGGTCTGAAGCGTCAGAGACTGACTCAGCCAATGATCAAAAATGAGAAAGGAGTATTTGTTTATGCCTCATGGGAGGATGTGCTAGCTCGTGTTGCTGGTGTGGTAAGAACAATTTTCAATATAAGTAATCTAAAATTAATTTCTAAAGCTGGATGTATTACAGTTATTAATATCAAACGAGTTATATTAAAAAGGTTTTTTTCTTTAAGGTTAGAGGGGAACATTTGACTTCTAATCCATTGTGTTTCCACTAAAATTTCTTATTTTGACTAGTATTTTCTGTTTCATGGCTTGGACCTTTTAAAGAACGTTTTCTGATCATGATTTCATTTAGAGCACTGGCCGAGAAATTACTTCTATTTAAATAGGAAAGTAAACTGTTTCTTCAGAAATTCAGGAGGAAGCAATTTTCCCGAATACTCTGATCTATCTGAAAACATCTTCAAATTTACTTAAACTCTGCTATCACCACTTTTGCCATTGAAGACATTAAATCTGTATTACTTATATCTGAATTGTGCTTTCCTCAGTGCTTTCTCTGTGTGGTGATTGATTCTGCAGCTCAAATGAAGTGCTGCATGGCTGCTCTGGATTTTGATTAAAAATTTTATGTGGGTGAAGTAGAATTGAATAACTGTAATTGAACTTTCCTCAAGGATGTTTTTGCCCATGGTACAGTAGCAGAGTTTGTTACAAAAGCTATTACTTCTCAGATAATACCTTTGAGTTAAGTTTACTACTGGAGCTTGTGTTACGGGAGTTTGTATTCTGTCTGCACTGTGGCTTTGTTAAAATAAAAGCATTCACTGGTCTTCCTCTCTCGCCACACTAAATGAGAATTAGCTGCATCTAAGCAATAACTCAAGTGGGAGAGACCTGCATAGAATACAGAGAGCTCTTCTTTGCTTATCGTGAGTTCTGAAGGAGCTGGAGTCGCTGCCTGGCAAGACTCAGACACCACTGGTCTGTTTGTGCTGCTCCAGGCCAGCGGTTGCACTGCTGGCTTTGGCATGCCCTAATGTAACAAATATTTACCTGGGCTAAATGAGAATTTATGTCAGCAGTTTCTTTTGTTTATGTTTATATTTCCTTTCTCTCCAGCTACAGGCAGTCGAAGGTAAGGAAGTGGCAGCAATTGTAGGAGGGCTGGTGGATGCAGAAGCACTAATAGCTCTGAAAGACTTACTGAATAGAGTGAATTGTGATACGCTCTGCACTGAAGAGATCTTTCCTACTGCTGGAGCTGGGTAAGAGGACAGGCAATGTCTGTCTGTAATGTATGTTAATACATTTTCCAGTCTGCAGATCATCTCATGGCAGTGTTCTGAAATTACCAGAGATAACAACTGCTGATGCATTAGCAGGATTTATTTGAATTTACAATACTCACTTATAGAGAATATTTATGGATTGTGAGTTGATACATAGCCTCTGCTCCAGCAAGGGTTGCACACTTTACCCCATGTTGTACTCTGTGTATGGCTGCTGCAGTTTTAACAGTCAGTGACTGAAAGCCAGTTACACTCTGTTGTAAGATAGATGAGTTAGTCTATTTCTATTTATGTTGTGAAAACCGTAGTACAATTATGATCAGTAATTTGGATTGAGAAATCTCTTCTTTCTCTTTCTTCTCTTGAGATGAAAAAGTATTTTGAGCATCCACAGTCTTTACCATAGCTTCATTCCTTCCCTCTACTGAATTCTCATCCTCTTTCTTGTATCTTTTTGTTACAGCACAGATTTACGCTCTAACTACCTGCTTAATACCAAGATTGCTGGGGTGGAGGAGGCAGATGTCCTCCTTCTGGTTGGCACCAATCCACGCTTTGAGGCACCGCTTTTTAATGCTAGAATTCGAAAGAGGTTTGTATTCCTTGGTGGTGAATAAGCATGTGAATCCATCTGGATTTGATACAGTGCTCGGTTGGAGCTGCAGGCAGTAACTTGAGAGCATTCATTCAGATGGGATCATTGGATTTAGTTCACCTTTTGGTGAAGGGAATGGGAATTTGTGTGTGGAAAAAGGGTAGTACCCTGTAGTGTGGAGCTAGTTCATTCTCACTTCGACATTTTACATTAAGTCCATCTACTCAGACATTTATTCCTTTGTTACATTATGCAGACACCTCAGATTTTGTTACAGAGGTTTGTTAAAGCATATTCCTTAAAGCATCAGTTTACTGCTTTTTGTATTCTTGTAACAAATCAAATGTGCTGAGTTTAGAAGCAGTTGTTCAAGTTTTACGTTTTCTTTGCCAAGTAGTTTGGCTTTCCCAAACTTCTGAACATAGCTAATTCAATTTTAATAAGATACGTCAGGATGAGGCAAATGAGGTCTATAAGAGCCCTGTCTTTCTTAATCGTGAGATCTTTGAACATATGTGATTTTAAACAGTAATAGCCTTGAAATTTTGAGGGGAGAAGATGCAGTGAGATTTTTGAATGTATACATTTCATACATTTTTTAAGTCTGTGCTATGAGAAGCTGCCAAAAAAAAAAAAAATTCTAGCCAGCTAAATTTTTCTGTCTTTATCTAAGAAATAAGTAGATTTCTAAAATTAAATTGGTAGAAGTTTGAGGGGAGGATGGAATTGAGTTATGAACTTGTCATGTAAGGTGTTTTGCTGTACTGGTTCTGGAATATATATAGAGAAATAATCCTTCTAGGAAACCTTTAGGCTTGCAGTATAAATAGTCAGAATAATGTTAAACTGCATGTTACCAAAACAATGCCATTTAAATTCCCTTGAAATCCTGTTTCAAGTTACTGCTGAAGTTATAATTAGTGGCTTTGGTTGGGTAAAACTCTATATTTCTTTAATTTTTATAAAATATTTGCTGTATTTTCAGCTGGCTTCACAATGACTTGCAAGTGGCCCTTGTTGGTTCTCCTGTGAATTTGACCTACACATACGAACATCTTGGAGAGTCCCCACAGATACTTCAGGACATTGCTGCTGGCAAACATGCCTTCTCCAAGGTACACACAACTTCAGAGTGTGATTGTTAAATCCCACAGGTATTGAGTATTAATCTGAATTCCCCAGAGACAGATTTGAAGAAAAGTACCATGTTGTAGATGGGGTTATTTGCTTTTAATCAAATACAGAGATGAGGTAATGATTAGTGTGCACTAATGTCTGTATATATAAACTATAATATATTCAGGTGTGTAAAACTGCAGTGCAGGAAACTCCTGGAATATTTCTTGACATAAACCAGGCTGTTTCAGGTACTGCTGTTTCCACTTAAATGTGTGGTTATTGAGTGTACAGTTTTGTATTGACAAGGTAGTTTACTGCTATCAGCAGTTTGTCTTGGCTTTATCTCTAAATGAAACAATGACCATTTTGGAACTGAAGGTTTGCATTGAAGACTTATGGAGAAATTTGGGGATTTATTATATTATCTGTACCAATTGTCTTTGTAGCTGTGGAATGAATATCTTGATTCTTGACTTGCACAGGTCCTGGACCAAGCCAAAAAGCCAATGGTGGTGGTAGGAAGCGCAGCCCTGCAGCGCAGTGACGGAGCCGCCATCCATGCTGCTGTTTCCACCATTGCACAGAATGCCAGGGCCAAGAGTGGTGCTGGTCCTGATTGGAAAGTCATGAACATCCTACACAGGTTTGCATTAAAACTTTTTTTGGGAGCAACTTGCGTCCATGTTGGGATACACAGGTTACCACTGTGTGTGTGTACAGATCGCTTCGTATACACACAAGCAGCTTTACGGGTTAAAACCTGTAGTGAATATGAAAACCAGAAGTACAAGCTAGCAAAAGCTTCTTAATAAAAATGGCTTACTTGGCCTGGCTAACTTTTCAGGCTCTCCATGAAATTTTATTAATTTATTATATTCAAATGTAGAATTTAAGGTTTCAATCTAGACTTACAGAATACAAGAGAGCTTAATAACATCTACCACAGTGCTCAGTAGGATGCAGAGCAGACCAGTGTCACTTTCTAAATGACTGCATTTTATCTACAGGAAGAAAAACAAAATGGCAAGAGTATTAAAATAATACGATTTCTTTGGTTTTGTTTTTTTAATATGCCTTTTATTGTGCAGCTTCTCAACTGAATAGTTAATAGAAAAGCTTCAAAGATTTTCGTTTGAGGGCTTTTGATCTTAGCTATTCAGTTTATTGGGATATTACTCCTTTTAATAGACAAGCTTCTCTTGGACAGTCCTTCACCACTCCCTTTCTAAAATTCTAACTATCAAATTGACCAGCTCTGTAAAGGAAAAATTATTTCAACAAATGCAATGGCACTCAATTCCAGACACTCAACAAATTTCTCCTGCCAAAAGCAGCTTCATTGATGTAAAACTAGTATAGTTAGAGCAGGGCTTGGTCCTCTGCAGGAAACTTGAATATAACATTCTGCTGCTAAAACTGAAATATTCAGTACCAAAACACTGATGAGTTAAAGAACATTCATGATACCATTTTGAAGTGTCGTTTGGCAGTCTTTCATATTGACTTCCATACTTCTGGTGCACCATCCGTTCTACCTTAAGTGTAAAACGCAATTTAACTTACTGAAACTTCTATGTCTGACTGTGTCAGACAAAATGAGTTACATTGGAAGATCTGTACTCTAGAGAGAATCTTTCTTCTTTTAAATAAGTCTGGCACCTGATTATGGAGGATTATGCAAAACTGTTCCTTTGGAAAAGGAAGACTGCCAGAAAATGATTATTTCATTCTTTTATAAGTATTTTTATGTGTGAATACATGAATAGTGATGAAATAGTGGTCTTAAGTCTTTGATGATTTTGAGTAGCTGATGGCTCAAGAGTTGGTCTTTCATCTTCCACGTGAGTGCCCTAAATTACAGGCCTGATGAGTTCCATTCATAGCTGAAATATCATCGGGAGCATCAAGCTTTGGCAGTGAGGTTCCTGCCACTAGGCCCTGACTTTCAGTGGCTGCCTTTATTTTTGCTATCCTATCTTAAGTAAGTGAGATTCCCTGTAAAAACTTCAAATGGTGTCAGGTTGTCAAAATGGAAAACTTGATACTCTGTCAAATACTCTGTCAAAAATTTCAGCTGCCTTTGAGCTTCATGTTTGTCTTGTTACTATTAGGAACCTCTTGTATCCCTTCAAAATATTTAGTCAGAAAAAGAAGTTAGGTCTGTTCTGATGGGAGAGGGAGAATTTTGAAATAACTTAAAATCATGATGTGTTTGTTCCTACAGGGTTGCAAGCCAAGTAGCTGCTTTGGACCTGGGTTTCAAACCGGGAGTGGAGGCAATTAGGAAAAATCCTCCCAAAGTACTGTATCTCTTGGGAGCAGATTCAGGTTGTATAACACGTCAAGACCTGCCAAAGGACTGTTTCATCATCTATCAAGGTAATTAGTGGATGTAAATTAAGAAATGTTGCTATCTTAATAGCTGGAGAAAAAGTGCAAACAGTGGCATAAAACCCTTTGAGGAATTTAGCCTTTATTTTCTGCCAAGAAATGGAACTTCTAACACATAACTGAGATGCTAGTTACCTGCTTCTTAGGTAAAGATGGAAAACTGTTGATGAGTAATAAGGCGATATAACCCAATATAGGTTTTCTGGAACATAGCTTCAGACCTGGCAGACAAAACAGCATTCGTTTCCAGCTATCATACCAAAACATGACCTTACCTTAATCTAAGAATCCTTGTTCCAAGAACGCCCCAAATCTGGGTGACTATAGAGACTGAAGTACCATTTACTCCTGCTTGTAGTCCATTCATTCCCCCCAAAGTATTAGGCAAGTAGGACCTCAGAGCAGTCAGCCTAATAGGCTTCATATTACTGGCTAAGCAAAACTTAAAAACCCTATCTTTTTCTGGGAACACATAAATTCTGTATTGTGCTAGTAAAGCGTTGACTTACTTATGTCTCATATGGTTGTATACTGTGTCCTCTTTCCGTATATTTAGGGCATCATGGGGATGTGGGAGCTCCCATGGCAGATGTTATTCTCCCGGGAGCAGCATATACAGAGAAGGCAGCCACATATGTGAATACTGAAGGTAGGGCCCAGCAGACAAGAGTTGCAGTAACACCTCCTGGGATGGCAAGGGAAGACTGGAAAATTATTAGAGCTGTCTCTGAGGTACTGTTGCTGTTACAAGTTGTTTCTAATAAAGTATACTGAGAGGTTAAGTTCCTTTTTGTAAACACTTTCTAGTGTAAAAAAGGGTACATTTTCAGGGAAACACGACTACTTTTAAGAAGCAGTGTTTTACATTGAATCCCTCTTTTATTCTGTGAGTTAAATTGTATTGTTTCCCTTTGGAGGATAGCTCCAATATCGTAGCTGCTGTGTGCTATTGCAATGCATACGGGAGAAGTGTTGCAAATTTTGCAGATTTTCATGAAGTGCTTTAGAGAAAACTTGTGGGAGCTTGCAGTTTCTTCCTTTTTAGAAAGAAAACAGCACAGACTCTGAGGCCAGGATCTGGTATCATTAGATGAAGTCAAATATGTGCTTACTACTCTCAGGGAACAAGATGCATTGATAATTGCATCAACTTTGTTTCATTTGGTGGTGAGCTAATGAAAATACAAGTGACATCTGTATGGGAGGAGAAAAGTACTCATTTTCTTTTTTTCTTTTGTATAGCAAACAGGACAGCCTGTTTTTTAACATGGGCAAGTGTCGACTGTGTAGGCATCAGAAGTCCAACAGAACCCTGTGACTTTGCATCATTTTGTACATTCTAACTGCCTGTATTTTCAGGAGTGTAGATTCTTCCTCATTTTACTTTAGCCATGTTAATGGACTGGTAATCTAAACCACTAGGAATGAAATCTCTAGACTTGATGGCATTTCTTTCTATGAATCTCTTAGTTGGCTGGTTTGACCTTGCCTTATGAGAACCTTGATGAAATACGGAAGCGTTTAGAAGAAGTATCACCCAACCTGGTTCGATATGATGATGTGGAAGAAGCTAACTACTTCATCCAGGCAAATGAATTGGCAAAGGTAAGCCAAAACTGAAGGATCTTGGCATGATTTAGTGCTTTTATATAGCATAATGCTTTTTTTAAAAATGAGCCTTCTTCATATGTAGTACAAGAAGCATTTTTTGACCTACCTGGAATATGGAATTCACTAAACAAATGCTCTGGTAACAAGTTCCTATCATAAAGGTGACTTTCTTTTCCTTTCTTACCACAGTTGGCGAAGCAAGAGCTTCTTGCTGATCCTCTTGTTCCACCTCAGCTCACAATAAAAGACTTTTATATGACAGGTAGGTATAGTGTGGTCTTTCCATTTTGAAATCAGAACATCTTACTTAGCTTTACAGTAAGGTTCTTATGAGTCATTTAAAGCTTTCCACTAAGATACACAGGATTTGAGTCTTTTGAAGGAAACAAAATTTTTCAGTAAAATTATTTGGAATTTACATAAAGCATTGACTGTATTTTCAGCTAAGTGATTTTATTTATCCTCTTTGTATCCAGTCTTGTACTAAATTTCTTTTGTATTGTGTCTGTGCACTGACATGTTTGGTATTTTTTTTTCTTTACAGATTCCATCAGTAGAGCATCCCAGACAATGGCCAAGTGTGTGAAAGCTGTTGTTGAAGGTGCTCATGCAGTAGAAGAGCCATCCATCTGCTAGAGACTAATCCAACTGCCACCACCTCTAAGTTTTTGTTGCAGTTAACTGCTGTGACTGATACTATTTGACAGGCTGTTGTATTTTTTTTTCTTCCTTCATTCACATTTTCATCACTTCCCATCATACTTCAGTCCCATCATACTTCAGGACTCTTGTGTCTGCGGGAACATGCAGCTTTCAACTTATTGTACCCAGAGGGCAGGGTATATGATTATTGTATACAAATAAATTATAATACCAAACCATGTAATTCATGTAGCTCATGCTTCTTCCATGGAAAGAATTCAGTAAGCAACTCAGACTCAGTAAATCTTGATTTTCTAGGAAGGAATTTACACAGCAAAAATACTAGATTATAACTTTAGTCCAGAGTATTCAGGTATCTTAATTTTAAGCCCTGGTCAGAATGTGAGCATGCTATTTTTGTAATGCACTTTTAAAGCAAGTTGTCACTCATACATGGTTTATGCCAGTGTTCAGACTTAATCACCACTCTGGATATTTGTATGTTTCTTCATTTAGTTTCAGTTGAGACTATTCTTGGAGGAAATACAAATAATTTTGATGTTGTGGGAAAAAAAGCACTCTTCACAGCTTCCTCATACTGAACTGCTTTAAAACTTAGCAAAAAGACAAAAGGCCTTTACACCAGTTCAAATACAGAAGAAAATCCCAATAGTTTCTCTCTGCATTGATCTTTTTATAGAAAAGTAGGGGAAGGGATTGTATGTGGTATTTTTTGGTTGAGTAGTTGGGAGTTTTTTATGCTTTAGATTAACTTCAGAACAGTGATTCTCTATATGATGCTGGTTAATGTAAGTTTGGAAAAAGGATAACTTCCTCTTAAACTGGCTACTAAAGTTCAGTGTAATTCTTACAGGTGTCTTGAAAATGGGAACACTATCATAAAGCCAAACACTTCTAACTTTATTATTTAAAAAAAAAAAAAAAGGTGTTAATTTTGCATGAAAAGCTCCACTTTTCAGTATAGAATAATACTGAGTGCATGGGAGTGCTACTGTAGAAGTCTTAGTTTTATAAAATTCCTTTTTTTCTTCCATGCTTAAAATTTTCAGTAACAAACAAGTAACTTTTTAAACAATTGTTTTTCTTCTGCCCAGGAAGAAAACTCTTCCTGGTTATCCTAGTATATCAGTGTCCTTACACAAGTTAACTAAGTTTTAAATGTTGCGCATTGTTTTACTCAGCCTGCCATCTCCAGTTACCAACAGGACAGGGTCCGTTCTCTTGGTGGTACAAAAAAAAGGCAACTGTACACTTTCACTGCTCTACATCCTTCAGTAGTACATATAGTAGATTCTTGTTTCTATTCAAAACCCATCCAGCCTTTATCGTGAAAGGCAAGAAGGGTAAGAGGTACATGGAGTGCTGTTCATCCTGTTTCTACCCTATTTCCCACCTAACTAGTCACCAAGTACAGAATTTTTCAGCCAGACTTGGTAATAGCAACAGGGCTCTCTATAAATTTGACTGTTGGAAACTAGATAGTCCAGAGAAATCTAAACTAGCATTCTTATCCACTGAGTTTAGAGCATAGACCTTCCCTTATCTCTTCTGTTTGCTCTGGTGACTGGACGGTCGGTGCACATGTGGACTTTTACTCAGCTAGTAACAGGTAAGAGGGGTCTGCAAGGCAAGGAAATGACATAGGCCAGGCAAAATATTGGCAAAAAATGGCAAAATATGGGGGAAAATTACAGAAACAAGGCTGTTTATGCAACTTGCCTCTGTTTATTTAAGAGAATAAGTTTACAGTTAGTGCTACTACTTGCTGGTCCTGAAGCTGCAACCTCAGATTAGAGAATTATTAAAAAGTGGCAGTGAAGAGCTGGGATGATGGGAGATAAACACGCTCCGAGTATTGTTCTTGATGGTTAAGGTAAGGGCTGACCAGCCAGGTGAGAACACTGCCTGAGCTGTCAGTGCGCTGATGCAGCTCACTCCGCATGCGAGGCTGGTGGGCAGGGGCTTTGCTACACTTTGTTTTGGAGCTGAGCCCAGCCCCGGAAGAGATGCAATTCCCCGAGTGCAGCCCTGGTTCCACCTGGTGGCCAACTGGCAGAACTTCACACCGGGTGCACCGCCAGTCACTGCAGGTGCACGAACATTGATCTCGCTTGCCCCTGTGCACTCCTGCCTGTACAGCCTGCCAAGGAACAGGACTGTGTCTGGGGAGAGATGGATGGAGTTGGTCATTAAGTATTCTCCTTTCTGAACACAGCCCTGTGTAAACATAGCTCTCGTGTGCAAACTATTAACCCCAAACATGACTTAGATTAAATCTTGCTTTTTTGTAGTCTTGTCTTCAGCAGGTGGTTGTGAGGAGTAAAGAAGGCAAAGGGTGTGTTAATTCAAGGTAAAACCAGACAAAGCAGTTATACTGTCAAGTAAGTTTAGGCCAGGTGCAGTCAGATTAAGAGAAACTATAACTGCAGGTAGATTTAAGCATTTAAGTCTAAAGCTGTGATTTCAAACCAAACAAAATTAAAAAAAAACCCCAAACCCTGTTCAATAGCCACGTTACTGAAAGCACCAGCATCCCATACATGCAACCCTGTAGTTCCAAAGGGAGAGTGCTTAAAACCCTGAGCAGTGTAATGAGCTTCTTCACTAAGAAGAAACCTAATGGAGTTCAAGTCAAACAGGTATGTCCTCAGCAAGACTCTGAAATGTCCAGCAAAATTAGCCCATTCGTAAAAATAGTTGTAATTGACTTATTTTTAAATGTATTTTGAAGCACAGCTCAAGGCAGAAAAGAAAAGTGTCTGTAGCATTTCCCCAGGAAGTAAAAGATTTGGGATCAGCACCTCTTCTGAGGCTGGTAAGATTCTTGCAAGACTGTCTGCTATATGCTTGCTTGGGGGATGTGCTGTATTTTAATGTTGAAACCAACAGAAAAGCAGCTCAGGATCATTGCTCTAAAGGAAAAGCATAGTGGCAGGCTGGCATCAGCCTTAAACCAAATGGAAAAGGTAATATAACTTCATCCCTGTCCCCACACCCCTGTTCCTCATAAGATACTCCAAACAATGACCAAGCGAAAACATCCTCTCCCTAAATAAGACAGTCTCTTAATAATGACTTGTTGTGTTGTCTTTCGAATATGCAATTAGCTGAAATCACCTGTAGTGATGAAGGGTTGAAAGTTGACTCTTTCAAGGAACTGACAGGACAAACAGAGAAAGTGCTAAGAAGCAAACGGATAGAAGAGGACTTCATGGTGACTACCATCGTGGAAAAAAAATGTAATAAGTAAATGGAGAATTCTGGAGAGCAGCAGAAAGCTAAGGACTTCACTGACAACTGCAATAAGTTTTTTATAAGGAGTACAAGAACCCCACAAAACATCAAAATGCGTAAGTTCTCCCAGAATTACCTGAGAAGTTGCATTGCTCAAGACATAATTTTTAAATTCCTATTTAAAAACAACAAAAAAACCAAAACAAAGCCAAACAAAACACACCATCATTAATTTTTAATAGATGTTAACAGATTAGTTGTAGTAGTAGTAATAATAATAATAATGAAATGCCAAATGAGCACAAGTACCTTTGCGAACAAAACACTGAAGTTTACAGAGTCACAAGGAAGACTTTGCTCAAAAATGAACACCAAATCCTTCGCTGTGTGTGGGCTTACACAAGTCATGGTCCTTTCTGTTGTGTAAGGTTTCATCCAAAGGACAATTTACAGTAACACCTATTAGCTGATGGAATGATGTCAGCAAAGTGTCCCAAACTACCCAGGTTACTCCAACTCTCCATAGCTCAACACCACAGAAAAATAGCACAGGGAGCCATAAGTAACATATATAAAGCCTTGTGATTCAAACAAAATGAGTGATTCCATAATCAGCAAAGCCTGCTATGCTAAACACTGTTTATAGTTATTATGTTTTCTTACAGCTATGTGTAAGCATCTACTCATAGCACCTAATGCTGAGAATACTGAGATTTGGACGCAGAAGAGATAGCAGAGGTATCTCCTCACCCAGCCAATACTGAATTTTGAATATACTTAAATAATATTTCAAAGAAATAGTTTTATTTCTTCTTATCACCGGCTGTACACCTGTGTTTATGTTTGAAATGGATCACAGATAAGAACCACTTATCAAAAAGAAACACAATAAGAACAAGAAGCTTCTTTTGTAACACATAACTTTCAAAATCCACTTGAATCCTATGACCTTAAGCACTAATTAAGCCTTATGCTTTGATGTTAGCTCAGCTTCAATTATTTTTGAAAAGTCCTGTCCTACATGCTTTTTATTTCTCAATTATCTATCACACGATATTCCACACCTTTGTTGGAAGCTACTTTCAGAAGTCTTAAGAGACCACTGATTTGGTCCTAGTGGGAATTCTCATCCTTCCAACTTGAAGTGGTGACCAAGACCCTCTGCAAGCTGAATATAAGTGAATACCCGGACTATGAGCAGAGAGAAGGACTGGTGATAAAGTGTGGAGCTTCTTAACCACTACAATTACAGTTAATAAAATATCAATAGACAGAAGCAGATAGTAAAAATATAATAGTGTACTTTGAATTAACAGAGGGCTTCCCAGCGAAATGGAATAGTATTAGAGCATTCTGCTGGGATAGCTTATTCCATTCATTTGTCCTCAATTTAAAGAAGTCTCCACAGATGCCCGGCGTACTCTGGACAACCTTCCCACAATTAACAGTCTTACTGTTTTGTCTTTGCTGAGCTTTAGGAAGACAATACCATTTATTTAGTGCAAATTAAAATACACACTGATAACGAAGAACAGATTAGTGAAGTCTTAGTTAATTACTATTTTCAGTATAGTTCACTATCAATTAATTATATTATCATGTAATAGCTAGCATACGTCTGCTCCCAATTGGTTAAATACTTCTGCAGCTATACTCCTACGAAAACCCACAGCAAAATTCCCATTGCTCAAAAAACCTTTAATGAAGCCTCTAAGACTCAGGAAAACAAGGCTAGTCATCTGTACTTCGTATTGATTTGCTAGCATTTAGGACTTTAAATGAAGTAAAGCAAAGTTACTCTGTTGTAGGTATGCCTTGTCCTATACTTTCAGCTGTGCCATCTGCCACACAGGAGTGCACTGAAGCATGGGCCTGAAGGAGTTCAGCAGCTGAATTAAGAAGCTCAATTTATGTCACAGCTTGGGTATATTTCCTTGAGAAAAATCCTCAGACTGTAGACAGTGTTTTTAATGTATGGACTCTGCTGTTTGGAAAACTGGCAACAAGCACGCTTGTTATCAAATACGTACAACTGCAGCAGACAGAGTAATTGAAACACAGATATACAAGAGGCAACAATTGCTATAAAATGTCCATGTTAAAGAATTGCTGAAAAATAAGAATAAGCATTTTTCCATAATACTAATATGCTGGGATTTAATGGTTAGCTTTACCCCAGAACTTGCCACAATTAAATCAACTAATACCACATAACAGCTGCTCAAGACATTGCTTAGAAGAATGTATCATAACATTGGGTTTTATTTAATTTCTCACCCTTTTCAGTCTTTAAATGCCTAAAGACAAGATCTATATAAATGTGGCCCTCTGGATATAAAAGTCTCTAACGTCTATACACTTAGAGTTGTTCTTCCCCTTCACAACATTCACCTGCATTTTAAAGAAATTGATAATCCCTTTCACAAGCATTTGAAGACATTGGAACTGTTCCCTCAGTACGTATCTTTCAAGAAATAATACCAAGATGCCGACATTATAACACTATTTGTGGAGAACCCGAGACTCCTCATCACATGCACAAAGTCATGCTCCAGAAATTCTTGAGGTCTGCATTTGGGTTGCATATGACCTTGGGAGAGAGTCAAGGTTCATTTCTTGATGCAGCCTCCTCCAGTGTACAACCTAAAGCACCTATTTCATTGCTTTTATTAGACTCACAAAGCTTATTCACTGTGTCACTGCCCTCTGTCTCACTACTAATACAAGTGAGACACATCAGCACAGAATGCCTCATTACCCAGAAACCTGTGATTTACAGAACATTAATGTTCTCTGACCACTCTGTGCTCAAGCGTACAGTAAGTTTACTGGATGGAGCAGTTGGTCCAGGGATGAGGCCGATTTAAAGCAAGGCACACAGACCTATTCTGTGGCGAAGTAATGGAAGTTCCAGAATAGAATTCTGAATGTTGTACAGGGGATCTTTCGTGCTTTGTGTTTGCACACTGTAATTTCAGAGCACTGCTCTACCCATCAAAATAATGTCTGTCCCAATTTAGGAGCCTTGTCTGTTTTTTTTTAAACCTTTTCACTCTACATTACTAAAGCTAGCAGACTGCTTCTTTAGGTTGTTACTGTGTAACATTTTATTTTCAGTAAACCAATTAAATAATACTTGCATCTTTTAGTAAGTTCATGAAAAGCAAATTACTCTCAAGTAAATAAAGTTTTGTTAGATAAATTTCTCTATCCATAAAGTACAAATTTTAATTTCTCTGTTGATGATTACACAATAGTCCACGGAACTGAGATCTGGCAAATTTTTCATCCTAACTTTCTTCTCCTCAAAAAGACTGATCTTTCTTTTTTTTTTTTTTTTTCTTTCCCACTCANTGTTGTTTTTTTTTTTTTTTTTTTTTTTTGGTATAAGACACTAAAAGTATCCCATTTCAAGTTTTCCTATTCCAAACTAGATTCAAAATGTTTCCCCTTTGCTTGGCATTAAGCTTCTGGCTTCACAATTAACACACATGACATACATCTCAAGATGTCATCAAAATGTGTAATGCTACTATGATGCATGTTTAAGTTTAGGCATGCAAGTAATCCAATTAAAGTCAGTATCTGCAAATCAAACACATAAGCCAAAGAAAAGGTTTAATATTGTTTCTGTACTCAGGTTCTCAAGTGCATTCATAGCCATTTCTCTAAAATGTTGTGTCATCTGCATCCCATTTAAAAAATACAATTCCAAGATACTAAGTGTGCTGTACAGATATTCTCAAGAGTACCACGGAGAGATGCAGCATAGATTAGTTGTTCATGGTGTGCCTCTCTTCCTAAAACACAAAAAACATCTTAATAGCCCAATGAAGAGATCTTGAACTGTAGTTGCATTATACTGAACTACTGAATTACAGCTGGAAATAGCAATTCTCTTATTAAACACAACTGTAGATACAAGAAATCACTTCGTGCGGAAACTTGAATTTGGTACTCCAGCAAAATCCTACTGACTTGGTAAGAGTTTTCTGCAACAAATTACAGAGTGATCCTTCAAACACTTCTGAATTAGTAATCAGGCCTGCAAGCACTTGCAAAACTAGGGTCTGAGAATTTGGTCCTTTATCTATTTAGAATAAAAGGAAAAACTTGTTTATGCTGCATTTGTTGAATTCTTAAATCAAAATCAATTGAGATAATTTATTTGCAGTATTTCAAAGGGTTTGCAGCTTTTCAGTCATCCCATACCTGACCAACATCTGCAATACCTGTCATTTCTGTAACGAATTTCAGGTATAGGATATAAAAGTAAGTTTTGTTGAAATAGCTTACAAGAAGAATCATCATACTTCGTGTTCCAAAGCATACAATAATGACTGGTAAAATCATAAAGCACCTAATTATTGCATTACTTCTATACAAAATCTTTTGAAATACAATATAGGAGCAACATATTTGGGGTTTTGTTGTTTTCTAACATCTGCAGAATTATGCATTTAACAGATTAATAATTTGATACAGAAAACACCTCCCATGCAATAGCTCCATAGAATGCAACACTCTGGATTACTAAAATGTGCTAGGTAGACTAACCATAATCTAAACAAAATCCTGCTGAACAAAAAAACAAACAGTTTGACACAAAGACCAGCTGACTTTTAATTATACTTTAATTAAAATTTATTTATCTAAATGAAAAACCCACTGTGAACACACAAACTACGCTCACTGTGCAGGCTAGGCAAACTCAAAGTATGTTTTGAAAAGTGGTTGTGTCTAAATAGGGCATTTTTTTTTTTTTTTTAAAGATTACAAGAACTGAACTAAACCAATATATTTCAGATTTGGCAGAGGATAATATACTAAGTAATTCAGTACCTTCATCCATACGACCTTAACCTGACTGCAGTTCAATTAAGCTATACCACCTGAATAAGTTTTACAATGGAAAAAAACTCAATGTATAGCTCATTAGTTTCCTAATTATTTCCTCTTCCTTCGGGATAAATAAAAAGGCATCTTTACAGTTCATCTCTGAACAGGGCTGTGCATAATACTACTTCAAGAAACATTATCACAGCTCTGCTGAATACAGCAAACAGTGTCTTCACCTATAGATACACCATAGCACCTCACATTCTTTTGACAGCATTTAATACATATTTTACAATCTAATAAAAACATCTGCAACGAAGAAAAACAGTATTAATATATATTACAAGACACTGTCGTACAAATTTATAGCATTTCTCAACTCTGTAAGTCAAGAATAATATCCATAAATATCAAGAACAAAGCCCCCAAATCAAAACAGTAACTTAAAAAGAACCAAAACAGATTTTTAGAAGGCTGCAAAGCGCTTTGAAAACATTAAAAACAAAACTCTATAATTGCCCCCAAATTTCTTGCTATGAGTTCTGTTTTTTCACATCCCATGCTGAAGGGCAGACAATGCTAAATTTATGACAGCATAATTTCTCAGATATCTATCACAGGTTCCTCCCACTTGCATTAAATCCCACATAATTTCTCTACATAGCCTACTCTGGAAAGAAATAAAAAAGTAAAAATAAAAAGAAAAATAAAAAAGGTTTTTCTCCTACCTGTACATCCAATTTTATTTACAATGCCTTGAGAGAGAGAAAGACGTTATGGTACAGTTACACTAAACTATCCGACATCAATCTCAGCTGTTTACTAATATTACGAGTACCAAAACAAAAGTTACAGAAACTTTCACAATTACACACTAATTTATAGAATCATCACACAATAACCAAAAAGTTATCAACTTTATAAATACAGGAAAAAATACATGGTCTTAAGAACAACAAAGTTACTAAAATATATATATTTTACCGTACCTCCTTTAATTTTTTTTTTTTCCAGAGAGTTGATCTTTACAGGTAATTAAAAAAAAATTTCTTCAGCCACAAGCCTTTGTATTTTATTTTTATTTAAAATAAAAAGTCACAAAATGATAATTTTTTTTTTTTTTTTGGCCATTTGGCTCCCTCCTCCAAACTGACACTTTATAAAAACCTTCTGTACTTTTTTCCCCCTCCCTCTCTCCCTCTCTACTACCTCCAAGATGGTAGGAAAGTTGTTGTTTTGGAGGGCAGAGGAGCCGCTCTCTGATGTTATGTCCTCTCGGTGCCTGTAGTGGTGCTATAGGAGGCTGCTGGCTCTCTTCTTGAGCAGCCCCAGCAGCCCTGCCTTCTTTGCTGGAGAATATATTCAGGGATTCCCCTTAATAATCACCTACCCTCTGAGCACTTTGTAGTTTTAAAATAATAAAGAGCCCCTAAAGCTTCCTCCCCACAAAAAGCAGGATCTTCTCAGAGACAGGGGGGCAGCAGCTCCTCAGCACAGAGCCCGAGCACATTCCCAGTCCCTCTGCTGGGGAGGAAACTCTGATCTGTCAGCCCAACAGAGGGAAAGGGGGGAGAGGAGAGAGAGGAGGGAAAAAAAAGCAGCTGGAAAGGTAAGCCAGGCCCGGCCTGCATCCCCGGGCTCGCGTAGCGCGGCAGGCGGTGCGGAGGGTGCAGGGCGGGCGGGGAGGCG
>VZRN01005202.1:1996217-2035382 GCA_013397935.1 Dasyornis broadbenti | reverse complement strand
CCCCCCCCGCCCCCGAAGCTGCCAGCACGGGGGGCCCCGGGCCAGCCCCCGGAGCAGGTATCGAGGTGTAGCGGGGGTGCCCTGGCCGCGCCTTCGTGCCCCGGCACATACCGGGACCGGCGGCCGCCTGAGCTGTGCCGGGGCCGGGCTGGGGTCCCTCAGCCACCCCACTGTCCCAGGACCCGTTAACGGGACAGGGGCAGCAGCCCACTGGCACCTCAGCCAGGGGAGGGGATCGCCTCAGTAGCCCCTACATAGCAAGGGCTGTGTCTGGCTCCCTCTTAAGGCCCCACTGGGCACCCTAACTGTCCCTGTGGACTGGGGTCCCGCTGGGGTGGGGGTCTCTGTGAGGTGCTGCTGCCCCCCAGGACTGAAAATGAAAGGATCGTTTTTTTTCAGGGAAAAGAACGTCTGGTAGTTGTGAAGTGAGTGCACTGGAAGACCCACCAACGCACTTCACCCCGCACAGGTGAAATAGCTCCGGTTTCTAATGCGGGAGGTGGCGCGTTTTGGTCAAATATTCCTTAATGTGTCTTTTAGGTCAAAATAATAATGACTTTGTGCAAGTAACCTCAAACGAATTTTGCAAGTGACAGTAACACTCACCTTAAAGCCTTGTATTGTACCATCTGATTAAAACAGAGTTAGTTCTAACTTTGTTACTGAACAACATGCAATGAGGCTTTATTTTAAGGCCTTTCAATTTTTGAGGATGGGGGACTTAAAACTGACAAAATTAGGGCAATGCACCGTTTCCCTGTAGACAGGTGCCTTTCCCTATAGGCTCACCTGTACTGGCAGTGGTTCATGCTAAGGCCATACCCAGCAGGTACCACTGCTGGTGGCTGAACCGGGGCGCTCGTGTTTTGTATGAAGCTGTCACTTACAACCTGGTGACATTTAGCCTTTTGCATGAACTGTTTGTAATGTTTACAAAGATCACGCAAGTTTTATTAATTGTAAAGCTAAATTATTTACAGAAAGAAACCCAAAATTTACGTACTGGGGGTTATTTTGATGTTCAGAATTTTTGTGATGAATGAATGAGTTTGTATGTGGGGCCTGGTCGTACAGAACTGCATATACCATGCTCTCATGGTATGGGAAATCATCAGGAGGAACAAATTATCCTAAGACCAAACAGAAACTCCAATAGCTTATACCTGCTGAAAGGCTCCTCTGTGAGGAGCTCTATTGGTTTATTTATTGAGTATTCCTACTGAAGCAAGAATGATACTGTGTTGTGTGAAAATAAGCTTATTTGTCTTTGTAGTATTGGGATTAAAAATAAGACAAAGGTATTTTATTTAACATCATATGGAAGGGCAGGTTATCTGTTATTTGAATAAATAAAAGACTTGGAGTTTTTTTCCCCCAAGTACACATGCAAGGTGTGTTGTGGTATGTTTAATCTCTGCTTTATCTCAGGATCATGCTTTTGGTATTTTGAGATAATGTTTTTAAAGTACATTTCTGTCATGTTGCAGTGGCCTAAAAGTTCCATTTGTTGCTGTATCTGAAGGCCACCTCTTTGCAGCTCTGCTCATCCTGGCAAAACCCAGGCCTGTTTATAACTCGGTTGAAATATGTGTGCATGAGAATCTCCCTGTGAGGATTTGATTGCAGGAGAGGGGTCTGGGACCTTCTGCTCAAATAGAGAAATCCTTGTTCAAAGGACTTTCAAGATACAGAACCCATCTTGAACCTTAGGTCAGGAATAGCCGTGTTTAGGAAATTACATTTTTGGAAATCTTTAGGAATGTACTCTTGGCAATAGTTATGAATCTTCCCACCTAAGATCTTTTTTCTTTAGAAATCTTCTGAAGTTTCTAAAATTCTTAAGACTCTTAAATGTTTGTTGTATTTTAGGCTTTGGGGTATCTTTGTCAGATTTTCTCTAAGGTATTATGAGGTACAGGTGAGTGAATCAGCTGAAATGAAAATTCCTGCTTAAGTTCATTTAGTGTAGGAAAACAAAAAGAACCTGTTCAATTTGTGAACAAAAAGAGTTCTATTTTCCCTCCTCATAATTATGTTTTATGCTCTTGATTGTAACTAGTTACAAGTCTGTAAGATCTCTAGCTGTTACTGTTGTTAGGAATAATGCTTAAATTTAATTCTGTATTTATTGTGTTATATTCTAAAACATAATCTGTCTTACCAGTGTTGCCTCAAATATTCTGCTGCTTTTCTGTTAATATGTTGGACATCCTTATGCACTGTAAACTGCCTTTTTCCAGAGCTGAAGTAATAAGCTTTCTAAAAAGGCAGAATGAGGGCAATGCTGCTTCTTCCTTCCTAGGTAGACCTTAACATATGAAAAAAACTAGTCCAAAATACGATTCCAGGTGGTAACTAAAAATATCTTGTAAGGTCTTAACATGTTGAATGCCTTGATCTGTCAGGGCACTTGCATGTGTACCTGCACTTCAGAGGCCTTCTTGAGTAAGGGCTGTACTCTACTTTATAAAAGTGTTCTGTACAGGAACTCTTGTAGTTGACTTTGGTTGCTTCCCAGCGTTCTCTGTCTCAACTTGAATGCTTTTACTGACAAAAAGATTCTCGTTTCCACAATTACAGCAGTCTTGGTTTGGTAGCCGAGTGTAGTAGAGAATTGAGCTGCTGAAAGACTAGAGCTAAGCCAAACTTACGGTTAGATCACAGCATAGGGACAGAAGTTACTACTTTGTGCTGTTGATGTTGATCACAGTTAGACACAGTGCAGCTTCTCTTGATAGAACACATTTCCAAGAGAGGTATTAGTTGCTAGCAAATAGAAAAAGATGAATGTTTTTGCTTTCTTCTTAGAAGTATAGTTTTTACTGATACTGATAGAAAAGTTTTGCGATACGGTAGCAAACTCCATGTCTTTTTGTCATCAATTTTATGGTTCCTGTTCATCTTGGAGTGGATGAAATTCCATGTTTTCAAACACCTTGCACTCTGTGTGTTTGCTTAGTTTCAGGAAACAGGTCTGACAGTGGCAGATACTTGTTCTTTCTTGGTCAAGAGGAATTGACAAAACTACTATTTATGGTTACTTGTGTTTGTGGAAAAGCTGAGATTCTTGTAGGTCCACATCCCACTTCTGGCTCCAAGCTGATGGGTTTGGAAACATTTGGAGATGATTTGTGCCTTGTCTGTGAGATGTCATGAGCACACCAGGCAATTTATTTGGGCTAGTATTAGCAAATGCAAAACAACACAGTAAAGACCTTTTAGTCGTGGGTTTTGTTTGGATGCAGTGTGTGAAGCTCTGAGCTCAGTCCTCTTAATTATACATCTTTTAACCACCAGCATATAATTGCCTTGCAATTTACAATGCATTTGGGGATTCCATTGCCTAAAAGGGTCTTACGTACATTGAATGTCAAGTTCTGAGCATATGTTTAAGAATGTATCAACCCACGTGATTTAAAATACTCTAATATTTTCAGCACAGCATTTGCTCAAAATTACCTGAGTTTCGAGGCTTTAGTGCTTTGGGCTTTATAATTAGTGAGTAAGCCATTAACTTCCCTATAGACTACAGATGATGTCAGGTACCAGATTTCTGTATGACATAATGCTGGTACTTGGGTATTGTTACAGTAAAGATTGTCCTCCAAAGTTTGCTGCTACACCGTTTTCCAGCCTCTCTTAAGGACTATTTATTCTTTTGGAAGAGGGTATGTGGAGTTCAGAGCTACAGCTTTGTTGTCTTGGAGGTGATGTTCACTGCAAGGGAGCTGATTATGCCTGTACTAAAAAGCCAGTACTAAAAGCAGTTGGAAGCTGGCTTCTTCCAGAGGGTGGTGGTAGGTATTGGCAGTTGTACTAGTATCTGTGTGTATTGAAATCTTTAATTTCTCTTTTTGCAGTCATTGTGCAAACCACCTTCAGTTGTCATATAGACTACCAATGGCTGCACTCAGTAGGACAAATAACTCTGCTCTTAAATGCTGATATCTCCGAGTGTGGCTTTGCTCTGTGTCCTGCCTGTCCTTGCTATGAAGCCTTGTTGGGGTGCTAACTTTGTTACTCTTCTTCACATGTCCAGATAGGACTTTAGCCAGAGGGAGGAGATTTTCTTCAAGTCAGCTGCTCAAGAATAAAAAATGGGACAAGGGGAGAAATTAATGTGTTAAGGCGTTACAAATATTAGTGATAACCTCATAAGAACGTGAAAAATACCCTGCATGGTCAGATCGCATTGGATCCAATCTAATGTTCTGTTTTGGGCAGTAGGAATAAGTGATGCTGTTTAGGAAGAGCATGAAAGCCCAGCCACCTCTTTTAGTGCTTTCTTTGCTTACTCCTCCACCATCTATATTTGTTAAATTGATCATGCTGGTGGGTACATCGCTTATGTCCCCATTGTCTATGAACTTCTCTTGTCTATGAACTTGCCTTTTTGAACCCGATGATACTGTCTGCTTCCATAGTCTCATGTGACAGCAAGTTCTAGCAGTTCACTGCTTGTGAGTAGTAAAAATGAAGAAATACTTCTTTAATATGTTGTGAGTCAATCTCTTACTAACTTCATCAGGTACTCCTAGTTCTGTTATTGTGTGATATGGTATATGACTGCTCTGTATTCACCTTACTCCCTACCATGACTTTTTAAACCTCAGTCGTGTATTACATCATTTGGCAAGGGCACACATTTTTGGATTCCCTTCTGTTCTTTGCCTTGTTGCTTCTGAGTAGCTTAAGATCTTTTCTTTAGAATCAGTTGTTTAAGGAAAATCTAGGTTCTTCAAGAAGCAGCTTCTGGTTTCTTATTCACGGGTTGTGGCTAAAGTTAGTTTGAGCACATGTAGGCATAATTTTTTTTTCTGTTGAACCTTCCTACATCTTCCATGTAGAATATAAATGCAAAACCCAAAAGAGCTTCCAGAAAGTTTTGTATTCTGATATTTTTATAGTGAAGTACAGTTGCCTAAGCATTTGCTTTTTCCAGGGGAAGTCCATGTTTCCGTCATCTCTTACTGAATCCTGTGGGACAAAAATAATTTCTCCCCCACCCACTATTTAGCTAAGTGTAGTTTCACTTCTCCTCCGTTAAGTGACATGTGCCTATTCCATGCTTCTGCTACTTTTTACGTAGCGGCAAAGAGCTCTGTTAAGAACTCCTGTAAATTGTTAAAAATAAAACACTTCATCAGATGAAATCAGAATGAATACATTTAAGTCGCTTCATTATTTTTATATATTTATATACACACACATACACACTCTCATATGGTATGCAATGGAAGTAAAAAGCTCTTTTTAGATTAAGTAAAACTTCAGTCTCTGATCCTGGCAGTGTATCTACATAGTGACATGTCTTTTGGGGAGTCTGTTTAAGAATCTACTAATAAAGATATAATTGCAAGTTTGAGAAAGCTGCTGTGATGTTTTCTTTTAATGTAACATTGGTTGGCTACTAGGTTTAGTAGCTTTCTTCTTCCTTGCTCTGTAGTTGCACTAATTGATTCCTGTCAGGATTTTTAACATGGTTATATTTGCATGAGCTTCTCTTAGCGTACTTATAGACCCAAAAATTCATGTTCATGCTCATTGGTTTCCTTGGGGATTATTGTCAATATTTTTGTGTGAATGTTTCATATGGTGTTGTACTTGTGCCCTGTATTTTTCAGACAAGTGAGAAGTGAAATACTATGCCTGCCTTGACACAGTCCAGTTAAATGCAAAAATAAGACTTAATTATGAGTTAAATCCAAAAATAAGACTGTGGCCACAAGAATAAATCTAGGATTATAGTAGCTGGGAACTGTGGAGCAGTTTCTTTATAGAAGCTTAACAGAGGCACACAAGGTATGCATTTTCTCAGTGTTTACTTTGAAACCATCCTGAAGAACTCTTTTTCTTTGGTCTGTTGCTTGATAACCTTCAGAAAAGAAATATGGCTGGGTTGTACAAAAGTGGAGAAAGTTAGTGATCCATCAGAAACTCTGCAAAGCATGGTAGTAATTGTTTAAAAGAAGGTGATAAACAAACCAGAAGAAAATAGACAGCAACATGTGGGTCACCCCAGCTGCAAGGTATACTTAGTCTTTTGAGTGTTACATCCAGTCCAGTATGCCACTAAATATAAGCTTTAATAAACTATTGAGAGAACCAAACTTCCCAGCAAAAGGCTTTCTGTCAGTGTTGTGTGTGTGAGATGCAAGTAGTTAAGACTCATTTGACTTCTTTTGCTGCCATAGTTCTAGAAGAGTCCATCTATCAAACATATGGAATACAAACACTGACCACAAATCCTGTATGGTCATGTTCCCATGGGATTTATGTCTTTCATTCATGTTGTTGCAGAATAATACTGAAGTGTAGGTCAGTGTCTGCCTGAGCCAAGGTGACTGAAAGGATTTGGTCCTTAGCATGCTAAAGAAGAGATTGTTCCCACTTCCCATTCAGTATTTTTGAAGCGCACAGTCAGCAATGAACTTTTTTGTTCTTAAGACAGATGTGCTGTGGAAAGTCACACTCCAGTGATTGGTTTCAAGTTTATATAGAGTATGTGCTTCTATGAATTGAGAAAAGTTGGGAAAGGTGATTGGAACTGGACTAGGTGGCTGTGCTTATGTTGTGACTATCTGGTGTAAGCAAAGCAGGAGACCCCTGCCCCTGGGGGTGCCTGCTTGCGTGTGTGCATGGAAAGAGAAAATGTGTATCAAGAGGAAATACAAAGTTATAAGTATTGTCAAATGATGGTGCCGGTCGCTTGCAGTAATTACATTGTGTAGAGGGTGTCTCCATTCAGGTGCTGTGTATGCTGTACATGTGCATGTACAGCTATTCCAAGAACTGTAAATATGTTTTAAAATTTTTAGTACTCTTCCAGCCTTCTGCTTCTGCAGCTATATGTATGCTAATGAAGGCCAGATTTATGCCATTTACTCAGTGGGATAGGGTGTTTTGTTTTGCCCCAGTGACTTAAATTTGCTGTTCTAGATCCCCCAGTGCCCTAGTGCTTGTCATTTTCTCATGGTACTTTTTTACAATGGAAAGTGGAGGCTTGTACCTTTGCAAGAGAAAAGTGCATCTTTCCTGCAAAGTCTGTATAGGCTTCCTCCTTGCAATCCTGTTCTTGCCATTTTGGGCCTCTGGAGCAAGTAAGTTCATTGAGGTGGTAATCTGTACATTTGTCACATGCCTCTAATTTATTACATATTTCCTGAGTATCACCTCTGTGAACATTCATTTCCTTGGTGTATAACACATATGAAACTGGACTGAGTATTGAATGAATACACAGTGTTCAAAAGAGTTCATTCCAATGCTTCAGGATGACCTTTCTAAATAAAAGCTCCCTTTTGCAGGTTAAGCTTAGTGTATCAGAGTAGCTGCAGAATGTATGTATTGTTAATTTTATTCAAAACTACTTTGGGATGGTTTGGGGGCTTTGTTTATTTTTTAAAAAAGGTGATTGCCAAAGACCTCCATAATGTTGGGAACTGAAAAAGTATCTTATGACTGCATGGATTTGCACTGTAGGAATCTACTTTAGGGGGAAAACCCCCCAGTCTCTTGCTGAATTGACATTTTAATGCTCCTGGCATTGAGGGGAGCACTGACTCACGTTAATGCCTGCAATTCCCTAAAATAAGTACAGTGAGGTAGGATAAGCTTTGAAGAACCATGGTGACCTCAGGAAGGACTGCATATGAATGCTTACAGAAATTGTAAGCAGCTACAAGATCTGAAGACTGTTCACCAGGTGTGGTAAAGAAAGCTTTTCTTAAAAAAAACCCCAACTTTGCTTTGCTGACCGATGAAATAGTTTTGCAGAGCAAAGACAGTTACTGGTGGTTTTGTAAGCAAAGATACTTGAAGTAAACCCTCTGCAATCAAATGGGTTAATCATCTTTCAACTTGATTTCTGAAAGCAAGTGATCTAATCTGACACTTAACATTTTTCAGCTTGTAGCTTCTAATCACTTTCTGGTAGATGAGTGAAGTTCTGTTTAAAGTGATTTAAGTGTGGTGGCAGTAGAATTTTCTTTCCCCAGTAATTTCTTTCATGTTTTCCAAAGATCTGTGACTATTGATTGATAATTCTTGTGCTATGGATTGGTTTTTATTGGATGGTAGCTGAACCACAGGCTTGGTGACTACATGTGCCTGTTTACTTACAGAGCTCTAGGAATATCTGTTTTATTCTGACTGACATTGATCCTTTTGGTATTTTCCTTAGACAATCTGCTTCATCTTGGTTCATCATCATTCCAGGATAGTGGTGTCCTTGGGGCTCTCTCTTAACATTGATATGGTACAGAAGATTTAAGATCAGGTATTGTTTTGGGTCCTTCTTTCCTACCAAAATGAAACACGCAATCTAGAACTGAATGCATTTTTTCTTCCCTTTTGTGATTTGTCTCAATATTTTGGTTCTTTCAGCTGATGTTCACAAGGAATAGAGTCACGTGATGTATGAAGGCAAACACATACACTTCTCTGAGGTTGACAATAAGCCCTTGTGCTCATATAGCCCCAAACTGTGCAAGCAGAGGCGACTTAACGGCTACGCCTTCTGTATCAGACACGTTCTGGAGGACAAGACTGCCCCCTTCAAGCAATGTGAATATGTGGCCAAGTATAACAGCCAACGCTGCACCAACCCCATCCCCAAGTCTGAGGACCGTAGGTGAGTTGTGGTTTCCTATCTGCAAAGTGGGAAGTGGCTGGGACAGAGACTTGAGTTTTATTGAAGTTGCTGCCTGGTTTCAGGACGAGGGAGGAGCTGGCCTGAGTGAATTGTATTGCAGGATGTTCCTTTGAGGATTTTGTTTTAAGACCAGTAAACTTTATTTTATTTTCTGTGGGAGTCAAGTACTCAGAAAGAGGGCAGTAACTTAATCCCAAGGAAGTTTATGGGAGAGTTCACTGGTTTTCTCAACTTCACTCTAAACTGTGGATCAAACTTGCTACACAATAGTAGTTCTAACTCATTTGCTTTGTCACTCACAGTACATGCTCTTAAAAAGGCCTGCTCGTTTAGCCAGCAATGCCAAAAGCACACTTCCATCTGCTTTTTCAGGACAAGCAGTTGAAAATGCTTATCTTCTGGATGCAGGGAGCAGTGACACATAGGGACAAATCCAGAATTATAGTTCAGTGTTGGTGATTTGGTAGTGATCTATAGTGTTGTTTTACTGGAACAAAATAAATACTACTTGATAACAGATGAGCTAGCTGGGAAAATGCCATATACTCCCTTTCTTCTTTGCTTTCCTTATTTCTTTCCCCCTCTCTGCCCAAATGAAGATACCCAGAATGCCCAGCTATTAAATTCCTTGCAAAAGAAGTCCTTGAAGTTGTTGAAAGTGGGAATTAAAAGCAGATTTCCTGAATTGCAGCCCATACTGTAACCACAAGGGCATTCTTCCTTGCTCTTTAAGTTTTCCTGAACACCAGTCTTTTTGGTGCTGCTTGGGCTGAAATAGCAGAATTTGCTTAATCTTGTCTGCTGTCTATATATGACTTTATTTTTCAGAGCTGTCATTGCAGGTTTTCCCAGTAACACAGTATTTAATTAATGTGTGTGGTAACTATCTCAGGCTTATTCTGATAGAAATGCTGTTTTAAACCTAAAATATGGAGAAAATATGCCCAAAAAAATCAAACCACTATTCACTGACCTTTCACATTATTAGCTGCCATTCACTAACCTTTTGCATTATTAGCAGTGTTCCCACTGTGCCCTACATATAACTTCCTTCTCAGCTCACAGCTCCCTCTCTTGTCTGAAACAACAGTTGGACTGTGCTCTAAATTAACTTGCACTTCACCTGCCATTTCAGCTGAGGAGACTGATGAAGTGAGAAAAAAACATGAATGTTTGTCAAAAGCTGTAGGGCAAATGCTCAAATGGCACAAGATGAATAACTTTAAGCTGTAATTTGACAGTCGGTGAGTGTTTCTTTGCTACTGTACAGTTGAGGCTCTTTGGAAATAAGCTCACAGAAATGATCATGGAAATTGTTAGCACAAATGGTATGCTGTAATTTCACATGCAAGCACTGACTGAGCCAGAGTTCCTGTTTACCAGGGGTCATACTGAAAAACAATAGAAGTAATAGTACTTAATGACGCTTTTTTAGGTCTCATATGTTCCCATGGAATTTGCGATTTTTCTTTACACCTTGAATTGAGTTCACACTTTGTTCTTTTTGATTTTTCTCAAGTTAAAGTGAAGTGTGGTCATGACATCTGGTGTATGTTATATTAGAATAATTCAATTGCATGTCGAGTGTCACATTACAGTACTTGAAGAGGACAGCAGGTGTCTGAAAGAGAAAATAAACTTTTAATTTCAAATGAGAGGATGTGATAGTATGAAAGAATATTTTAAAAGACTGTTTCTCAGGGCAGAGTTTAATTTTAACAATAACATTTAATGAATGCTAGTGATAAGACTGTGGCTGTTCTAAACTTTTTTTTTTTTGGCAGGCAAACCTGTATCTGTTTCTTAGGAGACTTTTTTCACACTCTGTTCAATATAAAGATGTTTGCAGTGTCTGAGTTCTTCACTCATAGCTTTTCATTTTCTGTGTACGGAATTACTGTCAGATGGTCATTTTGTCCCAGTTTTAGACATGTAATTGTACATGATCAGAAGCAGACTTATGATGCTCTGACAGCTATCTTCTTTTATACTTCTAGAGATTATAGAAAAAGTATTTCTAGAAGATGCATGCATTAAGTGCCAAAAGCTTCATAGTCTGTCCACAGGTAATTAAAAAGAATTATCACTTGACCCCAGACAAGTGAGATGCTACAGCCATGAAGACGGTTAATATGGTGTCATATTATTAGATTTCTTATTAGCCATTAACATTCTACAAATTAAATCTATTAATACTGCATGACTTCATTGCCTTATTTGAAGTCTGATTTTTCTATTCACTATCTTGTTTTTTTAAAGAATATATATATGTGGGATGATACACACATGGGTTTTTTATCTGTATTTTCTCTGACTACATCTCCTTTTTCTTTCCTAGCCAAATACACACTTGATTTTTAAATATAGGGTTATTACAATTTAGTTGGGTTAGACTGTATTTTGTCTCTAATTCTCCTCATTCAAGAGAATCTATAAATATTTTGGTAATATGCAAGCTGCTCCCCAGTTTATTTGGATCTTCTTTTAATTAAGTGATGGAAATTGATACCAGACTGGGGTGTACTAAGAAGCAGAATGCAGTTGTAGGTAGAAAACTTCACTGTCTGAATTCTTGCTCTCCCAGTGGATGTGGGAAACTGTCCAGCTGAAGCCTTCAAAGCCCATCACATTTTGTGTGCTTTGTGTTACGATAATTTTAATGGGTATCAACCCACCACATGTGTGGACTTCATTTGACCTTACCTGCACAGAATAAATGCCTTTGACACTGTATGAGGAAAGGAAGAAAAACCTGTATTAGATACTTAATGTGATACTGTCAGCTGAGCATAACTCACAGACACATTATAGAAGTGACAAACTGAGCCTCTAAGACAGGCTTGTCAGCATTGACTCTTGTAGGGCCAGCTTGCTTCTAGTGGGTTTCATGCTCAGAGCTATATGGGAAGCAGTGTGCTACTTGCAGGTTCTATTCCTGTCTTCCCAGTAATCTGACTTCCATGGAGCTAGAACTATTAATGCAGACTCTGCAGCACCGTGTGAAGTCAGAGGTAGTTTAGGCCAGGGCCAGCTAAAAAGCCATCCTGGAACCTGCAGGATGGGGAAATGTGTGTGCATGCCCCCTGGCTCTGTGTGGGACTGGCAAGAGCCTGACAAGTTCAAGGCTGAGTTGGTACTAATGAACTATTTGGCCTAGCCAAAACTGCTTGTGTGTAGTCTTCTTTACCCAGTACTCTTCCTGGTTTCTTCTTGCTCCTATTTGTCCAAAGTGTAACAGCCTTGGCTGTGCTGGAAAACTGGGAGTTGATAGAGCCTAAAGCACAGAGCCAAGTCAGTGTGTACTGGAGTCTGTACGTTGTAGACTGGCACCTTGTGGGTTTGTGTCCAGAGGAGCCAGTTGGCTCTCAGTGATGCAGTATGGTCAGCTGGAAGGGCCAAAGCTTTATTCTCTCTCATATAAAAATGATTCTGTTAGAGTTAAATGAACAAGCCAAACCCTTAATAGCGTAAAACTTGGAGAATGTTAGCAAGCTTATTACCTTTCCATAGACTTATTAACCTTTTCTATTTCTTTTCTTACTGTTTTTGCAATGAAAACAGACCATCCAGTTCTACCTCCTCACATCAGCACAAGCACAGGATGACAATAATTTAAGTTCTGAACAATATAAAGAAAGCATTTGCATTGAGCAAAACATTCTTTTTATTGGCGTAAGAGGGAAAAGAGTTCCCTTGTGTTTGTTTTGTCTGTTTATTTTTTTTTTTCTGTCATACTAAAAGTGCTGTTGTAACTGTTCAAACAAGATATTTTAAAAGGGCTTAATTTTAAATATGGAAACAGTGCTTGTTGACTTTAAGGGAAGCTTTATTGAGCCATCATTATATAATTTTATTTTTAGAAGTGCATCTCTCAGTATGAATTTACAGTATTCCAGTGTGTTCTAATAAGGACTGCACAAGTTGTTGGCTTCTAGCTTGCCTCATCTAGGTTTATTTATTACTTACAGCATAATGTAATGAAGAAATTATTTAGACAATAATAAGTGGCAGTACTTTTCAGGCTTTCCTGATTTGTGAAACCTTAGGAGTGTGGGTCCCTCAAGAAGCTACGTATCTGGAGACCATTAAATAGCATATATGAATTTGCTTTCTCCTTTTTCCCTTTTCAGGATCCTTTAGAGCTGTTCACACATTGTTTCTTTAGAAATGGGTCGACAAGTGGAAAGTGACTAAACTGAAGTGCTAAACTTTTTACGGGGGGTTGTTTTGGGCTTTTCTGCCATTTTTTTCGCCATGAAGACCAGAAATAATATAAGTTTAACCTATTTGTGCAACAAAACTTACTGTTCTCAGATTCATACTGATCAGATTTTAAAGAATACCCTCATGGGTATTTCATTATCTTGTCTATAAATACCTTGATGGACGCTCTTTCTTTGTATCTTTGGTCATCTATAAACTGTAAGTTATAGATGGGATTCTGCAAGGGCAAATTCTGGTTGCTGGTGGGTTCTACAGAGGCAGGAGTGCTGGCCTGTGGCATACAGGAAAAGGGATCAGATCATGGTTCCTAAATTTCTATCACGTGCTGGTTCCAATCAGACAAAAGTTAATTGCCTACTTTTTAGTATGTTATCTGTGGCATAAATTGTAATTATTTTAACTTTCATGACAAATTTTCAAAGACTGTTTTGCTTCCTTTTTTTTTTTTTAATAGTATGACTTTGAAGGTTTCTCATAGTGGAAGAACTTAAAATCCATGTTTGTGGATTGTATTTATATGTATTCCTGGCATTGTGTACATGCTTTCTAGCAGCAGAGAATTTGTTTTATACTAGATTTTTATTTGAAGAACATTAGCCAGAGGCTAATCCTCTGGTTTCAAAATTCATCATGTTAAACTACTAAAACAGAATGTAAGTATTTATGCTACTTGTTCATTAAGTGGAAATAGTGACCCTTCACAGCAGATATCTACTGAGATTGTCCTTATAAGAAACTGCTCCCCACTACAGTGGAACTCATAATAATAATGTGTGCATTGATGAAAATGTTAACTACTTCCACTGAAAGGCAAATGAAAGAAAGTGGTCTTCAATGTACTTACAAGCTTTTGAAATCGTCAGTTAACGGCTTGAGTTCTTGATGCTTTATGTATGAGATGGTCCATTTGTTTTGTTCACTTTGTTTTGTGACTTTTATCCTATTAGAGTGTTAAGATTTTGAATGATTTTGTGAGATTCTCCTATGAATAATGAATGAAGAATCTTATATCCTAAGATTAGAAATATTCACTTGTATAAGTTTTTTTTCTGCAGGTTTGGGAGCACCGCAGTTACCTATTGTATTAGAAGCAGTTGTGTACACTTCTTATAAAACCTCTTGTGTTTCAAATTTATAATTGCTTGAGATGTGTGTTTGGGTTTCCCTTAAGTGATGTCTTGTCTTCAGATTTTACTTGTGGAAGTTTAGTTAATAACTGACTACTTTTACTTTTCTAAGGTACTGCAACAGCCACCTGCAGGTACTTGGCTTTATACCGAAAAAGGAGAGGAAGAAAAAGAATGATCCCATAGAGGAGGTGAAGGTCAGGCATCAGATGGATGCTATGGCCTTCAGTCTGACAGTGCCCAGCCTGGCCTTGAAGATGCCCAATGGACTGGATGGGATGTCCCTCTCCCCTCCAGGGGCAAGGCTTCCTCTCCACTACCTGGAGGCAGAATTAGAAGACCCCTTTGCTTTCAACGAGGAGGATGATGACCTAAAGAAAGGGGCAACAGTGAAGAAAAAGTTGCAGAGCAAGTTGGCTCAAAACCGGCAGCGCCAGAGAGAGACAGAGATTTTAAAAGTTCGCCAAGAGCACTTTAGCCCCATTCCTGCACCTTTGCAGCAGCAGCCTCTGCAGCAGCAGCACTCCCATCTGCCACCTTCATCAGCTTCGTTAAAGCCGACAGGGCTACCGCAGGGCATAGTCTGCAAGTCACCTCAACCTCTGAACACCAGCCTACCAATGCAGGGAGTGGCACCCACCACACACACTATAGCACAAGCGCGGCAGTTGTCTAACAAGAGACCTCTGCCTCTCCTGCCACCCGCCAGGGCTCCTGTCACGGACCCACCAAGGACTGACCGGGTCCTCATGAAAGCCACAGCCTTTTCTCCACACTCGTCCTGCATGAGCCGGCTACAGAGACTGGTGAAACTGTGCACTCGAAAACAGCAGCTGGACACTGATCTGTTTCCTCATTTAGGTGAGTGGCTAACAGATGCACTGCAGCTGTATTTTTTAACCTGAAACCAAAAGACTAAAGGGGAAAGTCTTCCTAGCCCTGTCCTGCATTCCTGTGTGGTCCTTACAAAATAACCCCAAGCTAGGTAATCTCTTGGCGTTTTCTTTAGCCCAGTTCTCTATGAAGGGAATGCCTGCACCCATCACAAATGATTTATGGCATTTTGGTTGTTTATTCTTCTTAATGTTCTGTTAACCACTTGAGAAATCCAGCTGAGGTGTAGAAAACATTGGATTATAGAGACCTCATATAGAAGGTTTGCAACTCGAGTAGTAAAGGTGACACTAGCTGTACCTACATGAGTGGACAAAGTTAGATTGAACATTAGATGTGTGACAGGCGCATGAGACAAAATGAATACACGTAAAAGTTTGGCCATTTGGCTCATCAGTCTCTGCAGATTCAAATTTCCTGTTGACCTGATTGGAATATTGGAATACATGAGAATTTTTCTTGGCCCTATTTATGTATAGAGTATGGATGAACAAAAGGAAAAAAACACTGCAGGAGAGCAGCATTGTTACAGAAGGTAGCTGGAAGGGTGGAGTCTTGTCTACATACCAGTGCAGGAATAGTCTTCCCCTTACATATTGTCTAGAAACCATAACAATCAATAGCTGCTTGTAAAAATGCAAGCAAATATAACCAAATTGGTGCTATGATAGTAGTGCTCTATAAAGCTTTGAAAAAGCAACTGACCTTATGGCTTATTTATGTGATTGTGAATATAGACATAGGCACACCTATCTGTCCTTTTTATCTTCCTCACCCTCCAAAGTTACTTTTCTGCTTAGTTTTAGATTGTACTTTTCTAACAAGTAAAATACTGACACGGAAAAGGAATATGAGTCTGTGTGATATAAAAGTATGAACACCATTAATGATGTTTAAAATAAGAAAAGACCTCAAATAAATCTGGACATTCCCCATATAAAATCTTATTTAATTGCAAACATCTGTAATTTTTGCTATTTCAATTAACCTTTTCTTAATGTGCTGCTAAGATCTGCCCTTTGGCACTCATGGGATAGTTTGACTATTTGTTCAGAAGATAATTAGCATCCCATAATATATCTCCAAAGGAAATTGTTCTTCAGAAAACAGCTTTGATAGTCCTATATATAGTGCAGGTCTTTAGAGGAATGGCAGCTCCAGAGGCATTTCTGAGTGTCACAGACCTCAGCAGCTTAGAAAGTGACCTGTGTTTCGAAAGACTGTAGAACTCTTTCTGTGCTTAATATTTTACATTCTCATGTGATGAAGAGAATAGGTTTTCCTAAAGAAGAGGCATAGCAAAAATAAAAACCAGTTAGACCTATGCATGTACAGTTAGGCAGGTGCGTAACTGTATGTGGATGCATTCAGAACAGTTTATATTTGGTACAGTAAAGGAATTTACGTACTGACTATGTGAGACTGGAAAATATATGTTATTTATTCATTATAAGCCTTAATATTAAAGACTAGTTATGCCAGTTCAGAGAATTTCAGGATTTCTTTTCTATGTTTGAGCAGCACTAGAGATGACTGCTCAGAATCTTTTGAAAGATTAAGCCAGTTTTATGTGTACCAACATCAGAGCCACGTAATTGGATATTAATGTAACTGCAGTCTTCAGTGACGATATAGCTGAATCTAGATTAGATTTTATTCCTTCATTTCTGCAGTGCCTAGTAGAAGCAAAACAAAACAACTTCTGATTCAGTTTTTAAACTTTGGGTAAACAATTTATTATGTGTTTGTCAATTGTGGACATCTTTATGGAATGAAGTTAAGTTGTTAAGTTGTTTTTTCTTTATGGAAGGGGCCAGAGGAAAAAGAAACATTTAAATTAAAGTGCAATTCTAACATTTTAACAAATGTCTTAAGGTATCTTAATTTAGTTCAGATGTATGTCTTAAAAAATAAAAACAAAAAATGAATTTTTTAGGATGGTGAAGTTCATGAAAATTTGGGTTTCTGATATTTGTGACTCATGTTAAGGTGCTGGTTCCATATGATGGAGATTGACCTGATGATTGTATTCTGAGTGTGTGTGTGTAACTCTGAAATTATGTGATGAAGTATTGATACATTTCCCCAATTCAAAGCATCTGACTTCAGAATCATCTCAGATATAGTTGTTTAGTTTAGTTTTAGCAAAAATGAAATGTTCCTTAACTCTATCCATTTTCAAGGAGCTCACAAGAAAATGAAAAAAGAAATAATGCTGGCTTGTAAATGCAGCAATGGGATTCTATCCCATCTGCTATAAGACAGTGGCAAGAATTTCACTGGATATAGGAGAGAGAGTAGGAAAAACTACAAAAGATGAAGTTCCAGATAAAAGGTTCCACCTGAGAGCTTACTGGCCTCTTTCTGGCTGTCCTGTTCAACAGCTGTGTGTAGATTGACTAACTGAGGCTGCTGTAGCACACAATAAGTTGATCATAGTGCATCATCATTAAGTGAAAATGTGCTGCTTGGTGAAAGTATGTCTCTCCCTTTAGCTCTCTCTTCATGCTAATATGTGCATTTGGCAGGCAATTACAGAGACTGAGCAGAGGAACACCCTGGGTAGCTGTGTATCTATCTCTGTCCATGCTGCTGTGTCTTACAGTTTTCATATTCTTCTATGTTTTGGCACAGAGAAGGGGTCAGAATATAAACAGAAATGAAATCGGCCTATTTCGATCATATAGTATTAAAGCTTACCAAGTAGTCAGTTCTTCATGACAGAGACTTCTCTCTTACCTTGTACTTCGTTGTGAAAATTGTAGTATTTCTCTGTGGGTAGAAAGCCGGTGGTTTTTCTTCCACTGTTTGTGGATAAAGAAGCCAGTAAGGATTTTAAAAAGAAAACTCAGTTATGACAAAAATCAGTGCATGCTGTTACTGATGTTACTGTAGCTTTTCCTGTATAATTGAAAATACTGCATGATTTAATCAAATGTAATTATGCGTGCAACTATACTATACATTCATCTTTTGTGCCATAGGTTGCTCAGAGGCTTATGGTGCTCTTTTCGTGATTGCTCATGGTTGCTCAAAGGTGGATGCTCTTTTCATCCAGCTTCCATGTTTTCTATTCCCTTAGGGCTGGATTGGTCTGAAGACAGTGGAGAAGAGTTGGAGGATTCAGAGCAAACCTCCCCTTACCAGGTTGCGTGGTCTATCCGAGAAAGCCTCGGCTATGAGAGACCTGAGTGAGTATGATTCTTTGGTATTCATGTTGGCCTTTGTGGAATAAATCATGTAAATGTGAGCTTCACTTCAAGTGGAGTCAGTGGAACCTAAGCACTTGCTCAAGTGTTTGCTGAAACAAAGGATTGCTTGAGCTATGGAACAGCTTGTCGCCTTCTGTTCCAGTTTCCAGCTAACTTAGAGACCTTTGTGCAGTCTGCTATCAGAAGGATGCATCAGGAAAGGATTTAAGCTTGTTTGCCTAAATTTAATTGAGTTTAGTGGGATTTATTCGTGAACTTGTGTGCCTTGATGATTGGAGGTCCTGAATTAGCATCAAATGGGGTTGCTGTTGGTTTCTTGTCTTTCCTACTGTTTGTGAATAACTTTGTTAGTCAACTTGGTACATTTTACTCATGAATTCTCATGATAGTTATGCAGGCTATTGTTTTAATGGTATTTAAAGGCCATGGTATTTCTTTTCATAATTGAGTGTTGAATAAACCTCTGTCAGTATTTGTGAGCATTGAAAGGAGGTGATGTGATCAAAAAGATACGTAGAGCAGGAATCAGCTGCTGGTGCAGAAAGGCTTATGATGTTCTCCATGTACTGCTAAGTCACAAATCTAAACCTGCAGCAGGATATGATATGTCTATTAATGTAAATTTTAAGATGCACAGTTAAAACAAAGCATCCCAAGTGTAGTATTGTAACAAAACTGTCCTATGTTGTTAACAAAGAAACTGGGGTCTCAGTAGAATTTGATTATAGTTTCTATAACATGACTCTCATTCATTATGCAACTGGACTTTTTGATACTACAACTTTCCCCTATTTTTTTTTTAATTTTTAAATATTACACTTAGAATAATGGTGTTAATAAAACTTTATTTTGTTGTTACATGGAAATTCTGAAACTTACTAGAATTTCCTGCCATCTCTGAAGATTGTCCTCAAGGTGAACAATAAAACTATATCTCTGTCATCAGGACAGACACCAGGATGCTAAATATTGAGAGCCTTCAGTTAATCAAAGCTTTTAAGCAGTGTGTAGACTTCATGATTTTAAAACAAAGGGGGTTTTTGGTTATGAATGACTTGTTTTTTAGAGCATCAGTAGTTACAGAGTGAACTTTTACAAACATTACTTTTAGCTTAAAAGGCAACTTTTAAATAAAGTGTTTTGGGAAAACATGAACAGACTTTTAAATCATACATTATTTTTCACAGCAGATATATCTATTAAATAACTTCCCTTACACTCTTCTCACTTTGACATTTGATTTGATTCTTCCACGGACCCCTATTTTTTTGGTCAACTTATAAAGGTCATCTCTGTGTGTTTTGTCTTCTATTTGTCTTAACTTCCTTTGGATTCTCCCTACTCTTTTCACATAGTGAGAGAAAAGAATATCCTGTCTTGACATTTTCTGTTCCATTCTAGCATTTTCTGCACCTCAGTTAAATGCTGTCTTAACTATCGCTGATGGATAAATTTCTGTATGCAACTGGCTGCTTTTGTACTTCCATCAGCCTGCCCAGTGTTAGCTCTTCAACAACTTTGCTAATTTTGATTATGGATCAGCATTGACTTGATGTCAGCCTTCTAAAACTTTAGTTCCTATTCTGCAAACTTCTGTAGAGGTTTTTATTACCTGAAATGTTTCACTTTGACAATTCTGCAGTGTGGTCTGTCTGCTGCTGAAGATGAATTTGTTCAGGCTGTTTCTGGGGAGATTTTATTTGTCAAAATGGCTTTGTCGTGCTAATCTGGCAGTGCAGACTGGTGACTCCTAAAGTCAGCTAGTGACTTGTTACAACTCTGACTTATTTTACCAGAAAACCAGTGGAGATTATTTTCCAAAACTTGTAGTTTTTGAAATCACATAACTAAACTTATGGGATTTACTTGCTGGTTTTCATAGTAAAATTAAAGCTCTTTTTTCTCTATTCATTTGTGTCTGAGCTTGTGGTCCCCACCAGCTAACTCCATTCTGTCCTTTTCCTTTTGACTCTCTGGAAGATAAGACAGTGGGAGGAAAGCTTATCACTATTCTCAGACTATTGAAAGAAATTGAACAGTTAATTTCTGCTTTACTGGACAGCTGGTTCTCAGCTTTTCTGCTTGTGTGATTGTGGTGGAAACCTCTTTCTGCTGAACTTCTTGTGTGATACTCTAGCTGCTCTTAAACTCACAGAAATTCACCAGATTTGTTTAAAATTAATATCTTAGCAGTGTCCTGGTTTTGGCTGGGGTAGTGCTCATTTTCTTCTTAGTAGCTGGCACAGTGCTGTGTTTTGGGTTCAGTACGAGAACAACGCTGATAACGCTCTGATGGTTTGGTTGTTCTAAGTAGTGCTAACCCTAAGTCAAGGACACTTCAGTTCCCTGTGCTCTGCCAGACAGGGGGTGCACCAGAAACACTGGGGGAGCACAGCTGGGACAGCTCACCTGAATGGCCGAGGGGATCCTCCACAGCCTAGAACACCATGGCCAGTGCATAAACTGGGGGCAGCCGGCTGGGAGGAGCCAATCGCTGCTCGAGGTGGACTTAAGTATCAGTCACTGGGTGCTGAGCAGCTGTATAGGCCATTGCTTGTTTTTCTTGGGGTTTATTTTTCTTTTTTTCCCCATTGTAATAAATAGTAGTAGTATATTTTACTTTGTTCCCATTAATAAGCTATTCTTAGCTCAACCCACAAGGCGTTTTTTTTCTGATTCCACTCCCCGTCCCACTGGTGGGAACAGGGAGAGTGAGCACGCAGGGAGAGGGAGCATGCAGCACTGTGGTACGGAGTTGCTGGATGGGGTTAAACCATGACAGCAATAATACATTTTCTGGTTCACTTGCCTTCTGGCCTTTTAATCTGTAAAATTCATATTGTTGCAATCATCTGTGGAAACACAGGCCAAATGTTTGCTTTTATTATTCTGTGCTTTAATTTTGAAAAATTGTGTTCCTGTGCTCCTAGGATTTCGGGATGCAGTGCTTCGAGGCAGGCACAAATGTTTGAGTTCAAATAGCACAGGAGTTGGCAGTGGGCACAGCGCAGGCTGGGTGCTGGCAGAGAAGGTTGCTGGGGTGGGAGGAATCCCATGTTGGAGCAGCAATTTGGAGAGAAAGCAGGGGCTGTTCCTTGCTGCAGATTACTGAAGCTTTCCCTAGATAATTTGATTACTGAGTCTGGTATCTTAGAAAGTACTGGAAAACAAATGACTTTATAACAAAGTATTTTTTCACTTCCTACGCTGAAATATAGATAAAACAAACGTTTCAAGTAGCAAGTTTGAAAAAGAAGTGTGAGTCCCTCCTCATACCAGCTCATTCAAAGGATCAAATATCAACACTGTGTTGTCAAAAGTTGGGTTTAATAACTCCCAATAACTAGAATAACTAAAAGAAAGATGGGAATGTTCTTCAAAACTCTGTAAGGAGGGATTTGAAATATAATTGCTGGGGGGTCCAAGAATAGAGAGCATGTTCTCCTCGATCCCTGGTGGTGCCTGGCTGCTCGTGCTACCCTTTTGCTCTTCCTTTCTGCTGCTTTGTGCTGTTTTTGTTTTCTTCATGAACACTCAGCAATAATCCCCCTGATGTTTCCATAAGACAGTCTGAAAGGGAAAGGTTGGGAAGAAGCATTTTGGATTATCAAATGGCTTGTGCGCACTTTCAGAAATCTTTGTAAAAATGAAATGCCACACATTAAGTTGAACTTCAGAAGTTCTATATGCAGCTTAGGAGAATAAACTAAACAGAATTTGGCACACTTGTTTATGAAAGCACAACGACAGTAACTTTAATTTTCATTACTTGCCTACTGAAAAAAAAAGGAGGTTTTATTTTGATATTTTTAGGTTTCTTTGAACATATAAATGTTTTGGCTAATGTTACTGGCCTGGGAACAAAGTTCTGAACAGGCTTTTAGAAACTGTTTGACTCAAAATAAGTCCTTGCCCACTGCAGGCATGATTTCTTTCTATACCTTTGATATATATGTCTTCAGCTACTTCTAAAAAAAGATCTCATAAACTAAAGTTAAAAAATATTTTAGGATACAATGACATTTTTTCTGACTCTTTCAATGTGAGAGAAGTAAAATGTCTCAAATATAGAGAAATGTACATTAAAAAACACTCTTTCTACCCAAAAGAAGCACTTCTTTCCCCTAAGGAATACTCTTTTCTTAAAGTTAGTTTTTAACAGTTTTTAAAATAAATCAATAACTTTGTTTAAAAGTCTTGGCCCAGAGCAGTAATGAAATCTCTAAGATTTTAAACCTACCTTTAAATATATACACTATCCATGTATTCCTGTTTTATTAATACATTGGAAAAAGGAAAGTCTATGTTAAAGTGACCACAGATAATTTTTTCTAAACAGGTAGTTTTTCCCAGTAAGCATTCTTTCCTAAGAGATCTTAAAAGTGTATTTTCTTTTAATTTTCAATGTAAAAATATTCTAAATAATACATACGTTAAATATTTTTAACAGGTTATATTTGCTGCTAAGCATGTAATTGCAGAGGTTAATTACTTGTAATTTATGCTTCCAGAAAATAAACTGTAATCAGTTTTAACAGACAAAATGCATAGTATGGTTGACTTTACAGAAAATTTCATAAAAATGTGCATTTGTGTCTAAGGCAGCATTTGCTCCTGTGGAGTTTTCATGGAAAGCCTTAGTGGAGATGGCTGCAGTCCCTTCCTTTTGGCTTGTGTGTAAATAGAGTCAGAGTTTCCAGAAAAGAAAGTAGGTCTTCCTCATATGGCCTTTCAGGGACAGATCTGCTGTCTGCGTTTCTGGATTGTACTTTATTTAGTAAATACCATCGCTGGTATTTCACATCTCTTCCATCTCAGTTGTGGCCTCCTTTGCTGTGTGCAGATTTGGGTGTCAGCTCATTCAGTCCCATGGGCTCTGAACATTGTGAGCTTTTGATTTGCTTCATTTGTCTGGATTTCTCTTCCTTCCCCTGTGCTTTCTTTGTGTTACAGATAGGAAAATTAGCAAAAGGTTTCTCTGTTCTATAAGGAAAAACTTGAAGGAAAAACTGAACAGTCTGCTTTGCTTAGATTCAGCACATGTATTTTGTTGCTCCGCAACAAAAAACTCATTCTGCAAACTAGGGCTTCTGGGTAGCTCATGGACCTTGTTGTTTTAACAAGTTCCAGTGATGATTTTCTGTTTCATGACTTTTTACTTCGTTTAACTGAATGTATTGACATGGTTTGATGGTCTTGTTGATATGTGCCTGGACATTCTGAGAGCCAAGATAGATGGAAAATGGCTTTCTTAAGCAAAGAAAGAGTTGGATTAGTCCTTCATCTGATCATTGCTTAGCCTTGGTCTGATCTTTCCCTCATTATCTTTGGAGTTAAATGTGAATTTCTTCTCCACTGTTGTACTGTAACTCAACTGCAGCTCTGCACCAAGGGAAAATCATTATCAGCTGTTAGCTGTATTAGTATGTATTTTGGTTTAAAAAGGAATACACCACCTGGCAGAGTAAAAGGAATTGAAGAAAGTCAGCAGTTTTGGTACTTGTTAGAATTTAACCATCTTCTCCAGCATGATCTTTCCTCAATAAATTTCCACTACACAATTCCCCACCATTGTCCTCTCCATTAATTGCACTTTGATTTAAGCATTGGTCTCATTTGCTGAGACATTTATAGTAAATAAAGGTTAACAGTATAGATTTTTTTTGAACAGCAGGCTGTAGACATTTAAATGTGTCAGACTAGATGATAAATTGATGTAATCTCTAATAATGACATACTAAGAGGGGCAAATACCCTTAGAATTTAAAAGGGATCCTGCTCTTACTATTTCTCCAGCATCTCTGCCTGATTTCAGCATTTGGATGTTTGTGTGGCTAGAAGATGGATGCCAACTTAACAATTCTATTAAAATGACAAACTAGCTTCCATGGAAAAAAAAAAAAACCTAGTAACTCTAAGCCTCTTTGTTTTTATTTTCCCTTCTTCAGGTCCGATGATGACAATGCAGATGACAGGAGTTCCAGGGTGACCAGACTTTGCACTTACTTTCAGCAGAAATACAAGCACCTCTGCCGCCTGGAGCGGGCAGAATCTCGTCAGAAGAAATGCCGGCACACGCTCCGGAAAGCCTTGCTGCAGGCGGCCAGCAGAGAGCCGGAGCGCACTGGGCAGCTCATACAGGAGCTCCGGAGAGCTACATGTGCTTGTTCCAGGTTAGACTTGCCCTGGGACGGGAGGAACCTGGGGTGGGCCAGGGTAGAGATGGGCTGAGCATCCAGCAGCTGAAATGATGAACTCTGAAACTGGTAGTCATGCACAAGGCAGAGAAACCATGACACATAAATGCCTGTCAGTGGATTAAAGTAAACGTGGCATACAGAGTTTTCCATGAAGACAGGCCTTCTCCAGCTTTATGTTTTAAAATGGGCGTGGTTTGTTCACCAGTATCTGGGCCCAATTTCTTAAATGTCACAAAGGAAGTTAGTGGCCTGCTAAAATTTATTCTTATTAATTAATTTATGTATTTTAGTTTCCTTCAAATATCTGGCACTTTATTATACCAGTAGAAGGTGTGCAGTTTGCTCTGTAGTTCACTGCTTCAATTCAGATTTCGTTTTTCAGACAGCTTTATTTGAAAAGTCTGTACCTCCTCTTAATTATCTTCCCAGCGAACCAAATTTAAGCTCATGCTTTTTGTTAGATTTAACTCAATCTAACATTAAATGAAACTTGGCAACAAAATACATAACTTCTAACAACTTTGAAGGTTACCTTCTGGGGGAATTCTTTCTAGATAATGTCAACATCCCTCCAGCTCTCAGCATATGGAGAGTTGGTTGATTCTTATTCGTGCAGGAACAGACTAAGTCTGAACCCTGGTGCCACATTTGGGGTATCAGAAGCATCCTTTTGCTTTTGTGGTTTTGCTTGACAGGATGTTTGACTGTGGGGTGTAGTGGATAGTATGAGATGCAGGTTGGACCAAGGTACTGAGAGTATATTCTGTTTAATGGGATGCTTTTGTTCCTGGACAGTGAGATGTGGTTCATGCCAGTTGGAGAGATTATTGTTGGGGAGGTGGACTGATGCCGAAGAGCTGCTTTGAGGTGTAATGTAGAAGTCCATTACTAGTTTACAGAGTTGTGTATAAATTTCTCCAAGCTTTAACTACATCAAAACTTCAGCTGAACTGACAACCTCTTGTTGTTTTTTCCCCTATTATTTTTGCCTTTTATTAAGCAAAAAAAGTTTACATTGTTTTGGGTAGACCTGCAAAGCCAGGTATGCCTGTCATCACTGCTCTGGTGAATTTAAGTAACCACAGAGTCTTTTCAGATACAAAATTTTTCACAGGGGTAATACTGCTAACTTAAACTTTGCTCAGTCAAAGTGCAGTTGGTGACAGAAATGGCTGAAGGAAAACAGTCAGGCTACAGACAGCTTTTTGTCAACCTAGAAAACAACGTGTACAGAGGTGCAAGTCAGCCCTGGAATCGCCAGCTTTATCTCCATGAAGGTGACACGTGCCTGGAGAGCAGGCTATAACCCCAAGCGAGCTGTGTAACGCTTGAGTACTCGTCCACACTGCTGTTTGGTCGCCTGCTTGCAGCTCAGGCTCAGAGCATAGAGGCTGTGCTGAGGAAGCGCCCAGCTCCGGGCACTGCTGGTGGATTGGGCTGTAGCACGTTGATGAAGGAGAGCTTTTATTCATGTTGAGCACGCTCAGGCTCTGCCACTCCAGAGCTCAGTCTAAGTTTGTCTGAGCACATGCTTGCATGTAAGCTCTGGGGATGCTCGGCATGTTTTGATTTATGAACAGGCTTGGAAGTGCACTTGACTCCCATGTAGGCATACCCAATACACCCAATACATTGAATTCTAAAGGTTGACCTCATTTTGAGGGTCACCTGTTGTGACACTCACCTACTGCTGCCCTTGGCTCTGTTGCAAAGTGTTGTAATATTTACGTGGTAGTAGCACATAGCACCTCTCGTTACAATGAAGGGCCTGTGAAAGAAGGATTAATCCTGTTACTACAGTCACACCTTCACCTGTCATTGATATCTATTCTGTGTCCCTGTGTAGAGTCTGGTAGTAGTGTGCACCCATCTGGATCATGACACACGCACACGTGTGTTACAATTTTTCATCCTACTGTGCCACATTCAGTATAATAATTGTGTTAAGTAACCCCCTGAGACTGGGATTTTGTCTCTAAACTCTTTTATGCTTTCTTTTCAGCACAAGCCAAGCAAGGCAGAGAGATGCAGAACCAACAACCTGCAGTGGGACTTCGAAGGGAGAGCAGTGCACTAACAAGGCCCTTCCATTCACCAGGCACTGTTTTCAGCGTATCCTCTTAACTCTGTTTGGGAGGTGCATTCAGTCATGACAGCTGTTCTGTTTTAGGAGTGGGGTCTGTTTGTTTGTTAGATTTTTGCATTGACAAATAAGTTTTCACGAAGAAATACCTATTTGTTAGTGTGTCATCAACTACTTTGCTTTTAATTTTGCTGTGTGATTTGGGTCTGTAGACAGTGAAGATAAGGAGTTTGCCACTGGTATCTATAACAGGAACATTATTTTACTTTATAAGCTGTATTTAGTGTGTGCAAGAAACCTTTACAAAATGGTCATCCTTCACAACGACTTGGTACAAACCATTTGGCTTTCAGCTGCTTGGCTTTCATACAGCTCTTGGTAGGTTCCAATAGACCAGCTTCCTGTGACAGTTTTATGGAAACAGGTTTTTATACATAATATAAAAGGATGGCTTACAGTGACTAGAAAGATGGAAATCATACTTTGCATTGTTTAAAGCAGAATAGAAGGAGTCTCAGAACCTCACAGTCTAGATGAAGAAGGATTCCCCGCACTTGGAATTTCAAGCAAAGCCTGAAAAGGATGTTAAAAGTCAATGCTTGAAGATTGCAGAAAGAAGGGAGCACATTAGATGGGAGTTTTGGTTCTGAAGACTATAAAAAGGCAGACTTATGACCTGTAATACCTATAAATTCTGCAGACTTTGTCTTTTTTGTTTTTAGCTAAAGAATTGTTAGTGCTTTTGTTGGAGTGAGTCCTTTTTAGAGCTTTTGGTTTTGGTATTAAAAGTGACCGGTGCTGATATGTTCAGCTACTATCAGACTGCAGCACCTTTTCAATCTTTTTGTTTTGCAGATGCCTTGGTTTTATTGGTTGATTTTTTTGCAGGCCCCTTAAAAGCAGTCCGCAAAGCAGTTCAAATCTATGAGAGAGCACCGTGGTATGCAGCTTTGTTTGGGATTTGCCTCATTACTCTGATGGGATTTTTCTGTTTGGTTCTGACCCATCCATCCAAGTCTGCTATCTGGATTGTTCAGCAAGTTTTTTCATTCATTTTCTTTGTCCTTTTTGGTTTTTGTTTTTTTTGTTTTTTTATGAACATACATAGTGATGTTGAGGTCTGAGAACTGTTCAAGATGCAAGGAGTGCTTCTAATGTTGTTTGAAAAAAGACACAATGAAATATCTGTTTGATTTACTGTAAGTCTGGAAACATTTTTACTCCTGCTAGGGATTTTTCTGAAGGAAATCTCAGCAAGCTTACATTTGGATTTACTTGACCTTTCTGTCTGCTTGCACATCTATTTTTCAGAGGAGGAGGAAGGATCTTGAAACTTTGTCTGTGCTCTAAAGATAAATGCCAAGAATGTACCTTAAAAGATCGAATTAAGAAATACTCTTTCTTTAATGTTTCAGTATGGATTGTCATTAGTCTGTAAGGAAATAGTCCTGTTGACTACACTGTTCCAACTGCTACTATTGATCTATTGATTAAGACTCCAGGAAAAGGTTTCTTTTTGCTAAGAACTCATTAGCGAAATGGCTGCTTCTATAAAACTATCTCAGTATATAATAAAATCATTAGAGATTCTGCATGAATGCAGTTTTTTCACTTCAAAAGTTGGGTTTGAGCCTTACCTAGCTTTGAATTTGAATAGCGAAGTTAAGGTACTCATTAAAAATAGCATCTATGGACAGATAGAGTTGAAGGCTCTGATCTTTATCAGATTGATAAATCAAAGGGCGTTCCTCCACTGTTGTCTCGTGTTATTCCTGATGCAGAAATGCACAGATATCTTATTGAACCGTTCTCAGCAGCTCTTCTCGAGTTGCACAGCCAAGTTTGCAGATGGTCAACAGTGCTCTGTGCCAGTTTTTGACATTACACATCAGACACCTCTGTGCGAAGAACATGCCAAAAAAATGGTAAGTACGAAGCCAAAATTGTATTTATTTGTGCATTGGAATGATCAGGAGTTTTAATCCCAAACTTTCTATGAGCTCTTCCTTGACAACTAGCAAGTTTATGAGCTTAAGAGCTTGTTTGTATTATTTTTCTTAAAAGGGTAAAACTTGCCAAATGTTCCCAGTTAGTATAAAGTATGTTGTGAAAATATTTTACATAGTTTTGAGGCTATAATAAAGTGTACATGAGAATATCCTTCACTGGAGAAAACTTGATTATTGTCTTGAATTGAAATATAGAAGATTGTTTTAAGATATCCTGTGGTCATTTTATTTGAGCTTACTCCTGGTCCTTGGATGTGAATATAATATGAGTGTGGTATTAAGAACACTGCATCTTAGCAATGTAAGTACATGGGGCTCAAAGTGTTTTCTAAAGGCAATGTAGATAGCAATTACAAGGATGCAAATAATGGTTGTTGACTTTATTTACCTTTTAGTAACTATTAGAATCTATCTTTAACCTCCTTCAGGGATCCATGGATCCCAAAGGAAAAGCAGTGGCCTACCTCAAGTTGAGAGAATGGAGAAATGAAGTTGATGTCCTCTGCTCTCCTTTTATGCCTCCTATCTTCCAGAACAAAACCTTTAGGATAATTCACAAACCCACTTCTGTCCTGCCCCTGCTTCAATGTTTCTTGTCCTACCTTCAATTAGGTGTAAAACTGCCTTTTTTGTTTTGTTTTGTTATTGAAAGTTTTTTGTTTGTTTTTGTCCAGCCTCTTCAATAGTTATGAATTACGCAATTTTTTGGATTACAGTGTGAGAGTTTGTGCTACACAGATATGTATGGGGGATACCCCTCTTCTAGGCAATCTTCAGTATGTCTCTCAAGGTTTACTTTGTAGCAAATACAATCCTCTGCCATTTCCAGTATGGTAGCAACTGAAGACTAATGATGGTTTGATTTATTTTTTAATGGGTCAGAGATTGCTGTTCAGAAGCAATGAGGCTGTAATTGTTTACCCCCATCCTTACCCCAGTCCCAGCAGTATTGATTCCATTTCCTCAGTGCTGTCCCTCTGTTATGTCAGTGGACGCTTGAGGATTCTGGCTTCAGCTGCTGCACATTATCCACATTAACACCACCTCACAACAGTGTTTTGTCTTTGATACTTACAGGAGTGCTGCTAAAGGTTACAGTTTTGCACTATTTAGTTAAGGTTTGCTGTGATAATTTTTGAAGTGACATTGCACAATGTCCTATTTACTGTACCTCATAATTTGGTCTATGTTATTTCTATCACTGGGGTCAATGAGGAAGGAAACAGATCAGTTTTTGAAACTGTGCCTGGGTGTAAGTTACAGTCTCTCTTACATTACATTCCACATATCTGTGGAATGACCAGGGTGAAAAAAGCAAGGAAAGTAATACTTGTCCTTCATATGCTTCCATTGTTTTGCTCCCAAAGGATAATTTCTTGAGAGGGGACAGCTCCCGTAAAGTTCAGCACCAGCAGCAGAGGAAACCCAGGAAAAAAACGAAGCCACCTGCACTTACCAAAAAACACAAGAAGAAGAGAAGGCGAGGCCCCCGCCGGCCCCAGAAACCCATTCCTCCTGCAGTGCCCCAAGGGAACCTCACCATGCCTGCCAGTGTCTCACTGCCAGTAGAGATACCCCACATACGGTCAGTGCTGTTCCTGCCCAGTTTCCCAATGCTGGCTTGAGCATTGCCAGTGAGCACTGTATGAAGCTGTGACTTTGCTGTGTCGAGCAGCATCTGGAGCAGGGCTAGAAATTGCATCTCCATGTGACTGTTGAAAAAAACCTTTCGAGTGGGTCATTTTGGATTTGAGCAGTGATTGGGTTTGATGGGTAAAATATCTCGCTCCTGATGTTGCCTCTTATGTAATTAATGAATAGCCTTAGTGTAAGCTTCCTAAAGAAACTTCCTAAAAGCATTTTTTCCTTAGATGAAGGGGAAAAAAATCTGTGGGAAAGCATCCATTATAGATGGATATGCACTGAGAGTTGTCCTTTGGAGGAAGCAGAATTGAACACCAGGGACTAATGTTCCTTTCTGTTCAGGAGCCCCTCCACACCAGAGCTCAGCGCCGATGAGCTGCCTGATGATATCGCCAATGAAATCACAGACATTCCACATGACTTGGAATTGAATCAGGAAGACTTTTCTGATGTCCTGCCACGGCTGCCCGATGACTTGCAAGATTTTGATTTCTTTGAAGGTACCATTTTATTTTATGCTAGCATGAACACAGTCAGTGAACTGAAGAAGTGAGTGTTTCTAAACTGCATTTTGAGGACTTGGTTGCTTTCCTACAAAGGTAATAAATTCTAGAGAAGGAACTGTGCATTTGCTTTATTGTTTGTGAGCTCTGAAGTAAAGCACAGTTTAAGAAGGCTGTGTGTATAGTTCTCTGCTTGCTCATATAATTACTGCTCTGAAAATCATAATTGGTTTAGTATTTTAATAATTCATTTTACATTTTTACTGACTGTCAGTGTTACAGTTTAATCAAGAGTATTCTCAGTAATGGCATCTTTCTGCCATCGAGTGGGGCTGGAATCACAGTCAATGTTGGCCTTTGATAAAAAGAGAAGAGAGTGGGAATAAAATCCTTAAATACATTTTTGAAACTGGCTTTTGATCAAAAATGTGCCTGAATTTCTGCATTCTAAAGCTCAGTACCTGTCACATATAACAAAGAAATTAGAACAGCCTGGAGTTAGGTATGTGATTTCTTTGGTCACTTTCTGATACAACATGACATCAGATTGTGTTTGAGTTGAAATTAACCTAAATTATACTGTCTGTGTAAATTTTAGGTCCAAGCTGTAATGTGGTAAGTAGAAAGAAGGATTGTGGACTATGTGTGTTACTGCAGCATTGAAGAAAATCTTACTTAAGCATTTTTACTTTAGGTCTAGGAAATTTAAGAGGCAGCTCCTATTGTAGTGTGTGGAAGAGAAGGGGGAGAGGGGGATTTCCGTTGAAGAGGAAGGTGTAATTTCACGGTTTTCTTACCTTGTTTAGCTAGTGAACACTGATGAATGATACTTCCTGTGTACTGCAAGCCATGCTGGAAGGTCATCATACCCAGCAGCTCTGTAGTGAACTGTCTGTACATCTGCCTCCTTTGAGTGCCAGTGCCAGGCTCACCTGAGAGCAGCACACTAACTGCTGGTGTCCCTGTTTCTGCAGGTAAAAATGGAGATCTTCTTCCAACCACAGAAGAGGCTGAAGAACTGGAACGGGCTCTACAGGCTGTAACTTCTCTTGAGTGCCTGAGTACCATTGGAGTACTTACACAGACAGATGGTGTGCCAGTTCAGGAGCTGTCAGATAGAGCGATAGGGGTGTTCTCTACAGGTGCTGGAGCTCCAGGAATGCAGTCCTTGAGTCGAGAGGTTAACACGGATCTGGGGGAGCTGTTGAATGGGCGTATAGTACATGATAATTTCTCCGGTCTGGAGCTGGATGAGAACTTGCTCCGTTCTGCTACCTTGTCCAACCCACCTACGCCCCTGGCAGGGCAGATCCAGGGGCAGTTCTCAGCCCCAGCCAACGTTGGCCTTACTTCTGCCACTCTGATAAGCCAGAGTGGCCTTGGGGAGAGAGCCTTCCCGGGACAGTTTCATGGACTTCATGATGGCAGCCATGCCTCCCAGAGGCCCCACCCTGCCCAGCTGCTGAGCAAGGCAGATGACCTGATCACCTCACGACAGCAATACAGCAGTGACCATTCACACTCCTCACCCCATGGAAGCCATTATGATAGTGAGCATGTGCCGTCTCCCTACAGTGACCATATCACATCCCCTCACACCACATCTTTTTCTGGTGATAACTTGGCAGCTACCTTCTCAGCAGAGATGCCCATAATGGCACAGCACTTGCTCCCAACTCAGCTGGATGTGCCACTTAGTGGGGTGGTCAACCCCAGAACTCACTGGGGAAATCTTCCTGTCAATCTTGGGGACCCCTCTCCGTTTAGCAACCTTCTTGGTGCAGATGGACACCTCCTGTCCACCTCCCTGTCCACACCACCTACCACCTCGCACTCAGAGACCACACAGCCTGCCTTCGCCACTGTGACCCCCAACAGCTCCAGTGTGCTTCCGGGGTTACCGCAGACCAGTTTCAGTGGCATGGGTCCTGCCTCCGCTGAACTCATGGGCTCCACCTCCCCTAAACAACAGCTCCCTCAGTTCAGCGCAGCCTTTGGCCACCAGCTGAGCTCTCACAGTGGCATTCCCAAGGACCTGCAGCCCAGCCACAGCTCCATAGCTCCTCCCACGGGCTTCGCAGTGACCGGTGCCACCGCTACCAGTACCAATAACGCATCCGCGCCCTTCACCACCTCCAACTGAGCTTGTCTGCCTGGCTCCCTGCAGGTAGATGGGGGACCTGTGTTTTCTATCTTTCCTTTTTTCTTTTTTCTTTATTTTGTCTGTCTTCTCTTCCCTTTTTTTTAAGAGGGGGTTGAGAAGAAAACCCCTGCTTCAGTACTGACCAGGGTTAGCCCTCTGTGAACCTTGCTGTAGCATTCACATGTGCTTGTTATGCACCGGTGCTCATTTATTGCAGGCAGGTTCACTGTTCCCCAATAATTCCTTAAGGATACAGCACAGTTACTGGATGTAATTGATCTTAGCAGTAAGACCTAGAAATGGGAAGATACCTCAGATCAGTGATGCATGTTACTGTTCCCTAGGGTTCGGATCAGTGCTTGCCATCCCATTAGCATCTGGTAGAAAGTTTTCCAGTGGGCAGAAGTCTTTTGATTTTTTTTTTTTTTTTTTTTTTTTTTTTTTTTTTTTTTTTTTTAAATTTACTTTTTTTTCCAAAGGTAGCATCTGGCATGGAAAACTTGGCTGCACACATTGATTTGACAATGGTGCACTGAAGTCCTAAATCAAGATCATGATTCAAGGATGAGTTTGGCAGTTTCTTGAAATAGTCTCTTGACCTCCTCTGTGTGCGTGTGTGTGTTTGGGGTGCAGGGAGCATCGATTCCTTTCCTTCTTTTGGTGAAGAAGTGGGAGTTGTCCCCTTCCAGAACTGGTCACTGTTCTTACTGCATGCTGATTTTTGGGGTTTTTTATGATTTGTAATTCATTGAGTAGCAAAGGGATCAGTTGACTGGTTGCCCATAAATTTGAAGGCTGATATGAAGTTAGCCCAGGAAAAAAAAAAGAGATAAACAGAAGGATTGAAATACAGATCATGGATTAGTGAAGATTCCTGTGAGAAATTCCCTTCCTTGCTGAATTACTGTGGCCTTGTAGCATTGATGATTTGCCTTTTCAAGTGTGTCTTTGTCCAGAACTCTTTGCCTGACAGGCTGACAGGAATTTCCCAGCTGAAACAGGAGGAATTAGGTTGGTATTCTGCCCATCCACACAAGTCTAGGTCAGACCCATTGTAAGTTTCAAATGGATGCATTTCTCACAATATGTCTAACTGGTGAGACTTCCTTGGATAGTTTTTAATCCCCTGAGAGCCATATAGTTTTTTTGACACTTGTAGGGTTGGATGCTCTGTTTGGGAAGCTGAATGTACGTAAAGAACTAGCAGGTAGCTATCAGCAGTCGTGGCTAACCAAAAGAGAAATCACTAAAGCAAAATAGGTAAGAGTTCCTTCTGTCTGCAGGATGGTTTTGTTTGTACTGATCACCTGCTAACAATAGTACTCACTCTTTGGTAGTAATTCCAGTTCCTAAAGAAAGGAGTCAGCTAGGTTTTAGATTTTTAAAAATTATTATTATTTTTTGATTTTATGTTTTTTTATACCAAGGGGTAATAGCAGCAGAAATTCTGAGGTGTTTACTTGCATCTCCTTATCAAGAAAGAATTTGCTTGTGACTCTATAGGGCTCAAACTTGCTACTGTACTCTGACTTTGACTGTAAAAGTAGCTCATATTTAATATAATAAGTCTCTGCTCTTCTTGGTTTGTTTCAGAAATGCAGATGAGAGAAAATAGAAAATTCTACACTTCAGTCTTGTACTGTAGACGATGGATTTTATTCTACCTTACAGTAAAAAGTCCTACCTGCGTGTATTCTAGTCTATTTCAGGAAGTTAAGAGAACCAAGCACATGTAATAGGGAGGCCTAATAAACTTTTTGAGCAAAGGATCATTGAATGAAGTTTAGTTGCTATAGAAGTTCATTTTGTTAGTAGTCAGGCACACACCAAAATATCTGACCCAAACCTCTCCTTTCATCTTCCTAAGGAACAGTGTTTAAATGGGATAGGTCTTGTGTCTTCTTACTATTGTAGCAATCATACTATCCCTCGTTCCTTGAATGATCTGTCCTCTTTAAATATAAAAGAGTATGGATATGCATATGTCCTTTTCTGAAATTGCAAGTGTATGTGGGTGGAAGAAAAAAAATTATTTTCATGCTTCTGTTGTTATGAAGTCATTATTTCATACTTGGTAAAATAGATCTTAATAATATAAGCCGAATATTTTTAAGTGGTGATTTAAATATGTTTGTAACACTTAAATGTTTTTAAATCACATAAAAAGTTTAATTGAAACCTATGAAATCCTGCTTGTGATTGTCCTGCTGATTGAGGAATGCCCAGTGGTATTGTGAATGAGGCAAATCTGACAAGGCTTTTATTTATTTTTGTATTATGTTACCCATACTTTGTTGAGGAGACAACTGTTTGATTTGCAGATGATTTTCATTGTGTTCATATACCTTCTTCAATGTGTTGGGATGTCTGACTGAAAAAGAGTGGAGAACTAGTATACCAAATGGTTAATTCTTTAATCTGCTTGTGTATTCATGTAATTTTAGAGGATGTTAATTTCTGTGTATCGGTTTCAGGACTTTGGTCTTGAAATGGTTCTTGTGCCCATCAAACTTCTAATGAAGCTGCAGCTAGTGCAGAGTATATTTGTCCCACATCATATTTCTCTTTCTTAGCAAATGTTGGGGGGGAAGAGAGGATAGGAACTGAGAGCCAAGTTCTGCTTGGTTGTGTTGGTATAAATTACAGAGGAGCTTTCTGGTCTAAGGTCACAGTGAGTTTGTAGTGGTCTAACTCAGAACAGAACCCAGCTCCTAATCTGTGCATTGATTTAGACAGGGAATTTCAAAAGCTGTGAGAGCTATGCAGGTCCATGATTCCCATTTGAAATTAATGGCCTTTATGTACCTGCATTTCTTTAAAGTAGCTTGGGATATCAACTCTCTTCCCCCACTTAGGTTTCAATTTTTGTATATCGCTTGATGACTCTTCCCTGAAAAGTGACTGCGTAACATTTTTCAATGAGCAAACTAAGTTTGCAATAAAGCTGCACTTTCAAAAATAAACTTCAGTTTGTATACATTTGAAATAGGAATCCCTCTGTCCTGTCTGACACAGTGTTCTGAAACGGGCCACCACTCTTGCCTTTTCCTGGTTCACCTCTCATTTTTTCACTGCCACCAATTTCATGGCTACATGGCTACCAAGCAGTTACGGGTCTTGATCTTAGCTTTACAAGGTGGATCATTCCAGGTGGGCTTCTACACCCACACAACCTGTTGACTTCAGTGCATCAGTGTCTTACCGTTGGATGCGAGAGATCCAATTGAGAGGTATGTGTAGTCAGAGATATTCCACACCTCTTCCTCTGGGAAATACTGCAGGCCTAGTTAAGGTAGTCCTTGAGGCTGTTATTTATGTGGTTCCTGTGTAGGATCCATGCTCCCTCACAAATGTTTTTGAGTATCAGCTCTTGCAGCAATTAGCACTCTCATCACCCCTTCACCAAAGAGCCAGTGTAGCAATCTGAGATGCTCAATACCTGTTGTGCCCTTTATGTATTGACAAATGGCATAAGGCTTAGTTGAAGCTTAAAGTTAATTTCTTTCCATAAGATTGGAGTTTTAAGGAATGAAAAAAGCGAGACATAGAATAGAATATCATGTACATAATTTTGGCAATAATAGCACCTCGCTTAGTCTCTGTACAAAAGTACTTAACACTAGATGAATTTTGACAGTGTACAGGGGCTTACCAGGAATGACTTCGTTCTCTCCTGGTGCGTAAGGCATTCTTTAAGACACGCTTTGATGTTTCCTTTCACCTAGGAAGACTTTACACCAACTTTGAGGGGAATGATATGCACTTAAATACCTCAAAGTTGATTTGTTCTTTGGCTTCATAATTATGATACAAGAAAAGATGCATCTTTTTGCCTACTGCCTTCCAGTTCCTCCAGGTTCTTGCTTAGATCCCTTCTCGTTAGCGGCATGCTTCTCTCTGTGGTTGAGCATAAAGGCTTTAAATTGATAATGCTGAGAAGTAGCACAGTTGCAGGTCTGCCTCAGGCACTGTGGAGAAAATGGCAACAGCTAGATTTCCAAATGAAATGGGGATTTGCAGTTCTCATTTGGAAGGCATTGAAAGCCCTGAGAAGCTTATCGCCTGCTAGGCAAAAATCAGAGAAGAGAAATTGTCAAAGGAGAATTGTACCTAATAACAAAGAGAAGCCAAGAGAAGTGGCTTTTTTTTTTTTTTTTTTTTTTTTTTTAATAAAAGGAAGATGAGTATTGAAAATTAGGATATTCTGTTGTGAGCTGCCGCTGGCTTTAGGGGCATGGCCAAGGCTAAAGACCTAGGATTGAACCAGTAACCAAATTCAGTTTGAAGCTTTGTTTTGCTGTGACCACATCTAAATACAGTCTGGGATTGAATCTGCTTGCCAAGAAAGTGCTTCAAAGGTGTACAATAAACAATGGGCAATTTTCTTCCCTGAGAAGCTGGCCCTGGTGGCTACCTACGCTGCTTCTGAACTCCAGCTCCGCCCTGAGCTCCTGCAGCGTCCTTGCTGCTGTGTTTCCCTGTAGGCATTGTCAGGCCTCCAAGGGTGTTTCTCCCTGTCTTTGTGCTGCAGTGAGCTAAATCCACTCATGAATTCTCCAACAGTATGAGCCTTTGGGGAGAGAGGAGGGAAAAATTTTTAGAAGAGCCAGCTCCCTGCAGTTACTCTTTCAAGACTTGCGGGGCACAGGACAGTGGCAGGAGGTGCTTTCAGCCAGCAAACAATACAAAAGTTACCTGCAGTGATCTTCTGCAGTGAGACATTTGTGTGGTTGTCTGGGCAGCTTCCCTGATGGAACTGGTATATTTTTCCTTCGTATTTTTATGTGTGAAGGAGTCTTCTGTGCAGACCTGTTGCAAGATCCAGTAGTGGTAGAAATAGTAACTGAAGGAATAGCTTGGAGTTAATGCGCTGACTGGATCTTTAGGTCTTTGTCACCTTCTGATCCACAAGGTCTTTCTGATCGTTTGGGTAACGTTTAATTATGGGGATTTGTGGGCTACTTCTCATACCTCCTTTATTTTCTTCCACTCTATATTCTTCATCATTCTTGCTTCTATTTCCCCATTCTCAGATGCTTCTCTAATGTAAGTTATGCCAGCTGGTGAGTCTTCCATGGTTCTGAGCGAATCTGACTATAAAATGAAAAGGAGAGATTCCTGCAATTCATAACATACATTTTGGATGCTAGAATGACAGTGCAATAGATCAAAGTATTTCTCAGATCAGTGAGTCGGGAGATGTTTCACAGCATGCTAATATGTCATGAACTAGATGCTGAGGGTACAGCATTGATCATGGAAGTGCACACGCTAGCAGTGAATTTACAGGTATTTTTAGCAAGAATTTACCTTCTCTGAAGTTCGTCTTCTTTTGAGATGTGTATCAGTAGAAAGTCACAAATCAAAATTTAAATTATTTTTTCTTGATACGCACAAGCCCAAATAAAAGTAAGGAGGGTTGGTCACAAGAATCTGTATTTGTATTCACTAAACTTAGACTTGGACTTTAGGAGAGGTCTGGTCATAAGAGACCTTAGTTCTTATCAGGTGAAGTTTCAGTCTTGTCTCTAAAACGAGACAAAAACACTGTTATTGGGAAAGAAAAGTTTGGGGGAGGAGAAGGAGTTAGAAAAAGTGCATCTTAGAGCAATTTTCTCACTCATGTCTTCAGCCTCTTTTCTCAAACAGTAGTGAGTATTTTCCCTTTGCTGTTCTGGTACTTAGGGTTGTGGAGTTCTTCACTTTCCCCTGTTTTATTCTGCATTCGTATGGTGCTTCTCTAGCTACTGTTGAATGAGGTAATGTAGTGGAAGCATGAAAAGACAAAGTGGGTATGGCTGTGAGTTTACAGCAGTAGCTGGAGAAGGCTTGCTTTATCTGTCTCCTTGAAGTAAGTGTTGGCATCTTTTCAGTCTACTCTAGGCCATAGAATTTGGTCTGGAAGTGAACAGGATGAAACTTGGGCTTTTGACCATAAAACTGTACTTAATGTAGAAAACTGCATTCTTCCTACTCTTTTTCTTGCTAGTCCCCCAAACATACACACACAGTGAGATGTCCAGAGTTACCCATGTGTTGACCACATAGGCACGTTGACCTTGGTCCAGTCATGCTAACGTTTAACCTGCTTTCTGTCGCCGTCAGCTGGTGCCCACGGAGGTGAACTCTGGATAGGTAACGTTCCCAGATATCCTCTGGAAAACTTTAACTTTGGTGCAGATTGCTCTGATGTAGCTAACTGCGATGGCATTGGTTTCTACCTTGGAGTGGACTGATTTACCCTGAAATGACTCTCTAACCTGCGTCTTAAACAGTGTAGTTGGTTCTGGTGCAAATAGATACAGTCTGAAGTGATGCATATTTTGATTCTCATGCGAAATAGCTACATCCTACCAGAAGGGGTTGAACCAGTTTCTCTGAACAGTGATGACCTTCACTGTACAGTTTTGGGTATGTCTCAGGGATTCCTTGTGGAAATAAGGGCAGTTAACAGAAAAAAAAAAAAAAAAAAA
>VZRN01005202.1:1976077-1996194 GCA_013397935.1 Dasyornis broadbenti | reverse complement strand
AAAAAAAAGAAAAAAAAAAGAACAAAAAAGTAAATAGTTTTAAAAGTAAATAATAATTTAAGGTAGAGCGTCACCTAAGTGAGAGCGCAAGAAGGAGAAATCTTTGTTCAGTTTTATAGTCAATGGTCTCTGGCTTACGGACTCTTTCTCTTCTCGGGGCTCTCATCTCAAGTTCAACATACAGAATCTTTTTCATCACGCTCAGCTTTAAACTTTTTATTTAAAGATACCCTTCCCCAATGAGCTTTCAGAATACTTATTGTAGATTTTAAGAGAAATGGTATATTAATTTATGCTATTAACATCACCTCATAAATTATAAGTTTTATACTAAAGCTGTATTGAGTGTAATGAATTATGTTGCATATGTGTTTTTAATAGCTATAAAATTATATACAAGCTTTTTTGGAAAAACAAACTAGTGAAGCACCTTTTTACACTGGATCTTTGCCGTGTCAAGGTGTACAGCTATTCTTTGCTACCTTGCAGATATCTATATCTATATATAGATATATATATAAATAAAATGGTATCCTGTATCAACAAGTATAGAACTTTTTAACCCTTATATTACTGTTCCTATTACTCTTTTTAAATTTTGAGTGTTACATTCTGCAATAATTTATCCGTGGTTTGTACCTATGATTAGAAATTTAGTTACAGGGTAAATAGATCAAATTTTAAAATCCAACTACTGTAGCTGGGAGTTGTGAACCAAGTTTGTAAGACCTTTTCTTTTTTTTTTGATGTATTTATTTCCAGTTAGCTCTGTGAGTTGGAATTTGAAAAGTTGGAACATTAGGCATCTACAGTGTCTTATTCAGGAATTTTTCCCCTCCTTTCCTCACAAAGGAATTCCCACTGTGACTTATAAATAGAATTAGACTGCTTGTGTGCATGTATGTATTATATATACACACAAAAATATGCATTGGGGGGGGATGTATGTGCGATACGAATGTGTATATTGTATGTAGGTCATAGTTTTGTAAAGAGAAAAGTAGTCAAGAGGTGATGGAATGTATTGTAGAAATGTGATTATTTAGTAGGGGGTTGTTATGTCCTCACTGTTGTATAAATAACTGAAACTCTCTACTATATAATCTTCTGTTATAAGGCTAACTCTGATATCATGTCAATTTTACTGTTTTTCAAATGAGTTGCTTTGAGCCCTGTTTAAAATGCCATGAAAATACCAAGCTCCCAAGACAGCCTTTAAATAAAACAAATGGAGGAGGAGGAGTGTTGGAAGAAATGAGTTTTTCAGGAGAAACTGAATGGGAAGGTTTGCATTCAGTGGGATGGAGAGCCATGAGAATTGCTGTATCTTTGCAAATGAATACCCGAATCTCCTATGGTCTGACTTGGAAAATGCTGTCAATCAGTGTACTTGTGTTTTCCAATTAGATTGTAAGGGGTGCTGTTTGTGGAGTGGTCTCTATTCCATAAAAGGATCTTGTCTTCAAAGTAGATTTTTTTTTCTCTTCTGAGGATCTTCGTGTATATCAGTTTTGCCCCAAAATTGCTGTTGTGGGATTGCAGAACAAAATATGCATTCAGTCAAGGGAGTTTCACTTAGGCTGTGAAATTCTGAATTTGATTGTGATCACTTACCTTTTTTTTGTAATTGGAGAAGGAAGATTTCTTCGTGGGAGCTCTCACTGGGAATTGTGAGAAGTCAGAAACATTCTTACAGTTTGGCTTACTCTTCATACTGTTCTATTTAGGATGGAGAAAGTAACCTAATCGTTATTTATTGATACAGTATCACTTTTAAGTATGATGATCCCGGTGGCTTTAAAAAACTTTATAGAAAAACAGAGCTTCCAGTATTAAACAGAAATTTGAACATTTTTTCAATTTTTTTTTTTTTTTTTAAGTTTTAGGATTCCACAGTTCANTTTTTTTTTTTTTTTTTTTTTTTTTAATATTCCCTTCCATATTATTATGTTGATACCTGCCCCAGGCATCCGTCCCGCTTTCCTTCTCCCCACAATTTGTTTCTGGCACATATGCATACAGGCAAAAGGGTAGAGAGGTAGAAGTTGTCAGAGGCCTTTTCTTCTGCTTCTTCGGTGATAATGGGAATTAGGAGCATAAATCTTTATGCCTTTATGGAGGAGAATAGACTCATTTTTGTGTATACCTGTACAGAGAGCTATATCTGTATATGAGATAATGGTAGCGTTTTGCTGAATGTGGACTTGCCCTCATGACATACAATAAATATGTATGAATGCAATCAATCTAAATCTATATATACATGCACACAGATCTATAGGTGGAATATACCTTGTATCACACACCTGTACATTAGCTGTAACATGAGTAAGTGTGTGAGCTAAAGGGAGGGACAATCCACATAACATATGTGTAACAGGTAAGCACTTGTGCCAGACAAGTTGTTTTAAATTCTTCTGAGGGGTCTGGATGACTCAGAGACTGATCTGAGTTTGGTCACCATTGGTTTGTTTCCTCTACCCTCACAGTGGAGTTTCCTTGCTATGTCTCTGCTTTTGTTTTATGTTAAGTCTCGCTGAGGCCTCTTGCAATGCCAACTTCTTCTGCTTCTCTGCTCCATTGCCTCCATTCCAGCTCCTCCTTGTCCCTGCATCTCTACAGTTTCTCTTGCTAGCAGCAGTCAGCTTTAATGGCCCAATCCAGCTCTGCTTATGCATTAGTGAAATTCTCTTGGTGACTGAGTAGTAGCTGAATTGGGCCCTGAGCACCTGCTTGAACTTATGCAAACTTCCCCAGCTATTCAGTTGTGATTCAGTAGGGCTGTGATTGATTTGCAGGTGAATACAAACTTTTCATGGAACCTGATGCAAAGCTTCCTAGCATATTAAAAAGTTAACCCAGCATCATATTTAATTGGTCAAAATGAGAAAACTGCACCAACCAAACATTACCTTCCAATTTTCAACACTAGGGAGAAAAAAGAAGTTTGGTTTGTGTTTCCCATAACACAGGCAGTAAGCAGAAGGCAGCCCTGTGCTCTGCTCTGAGCAATGGGGTTGTCATCAAACATATCAAAAGAAAGTAAAGTTTGTTACACTTTACTGTAAAACAGATTTTAAAATGGAGTGCAGAGTTGACCATTAACATGCTAGCACTTTGCATCTAATTGTGTATTGGGTGATCTTGCTTATGCAAATAAATTGTGGGCTTAAGTGTTTTATTTTCTGTTTTCTAGCTAAATGGAGCTTCTATATCCTTTTAGCAGAAAGCAGCTGTCAGCAACCTGCTCAGTCACATTGAAGTGCTGTGTAACTTAGGCTTCCGTTTCAGTGGAGAATGCTGCTCCAGTTCTGTCATCGAGCCATACTGGATTCCATGTTTTCAATATGGCTATGACACAATTTTTCTTGGCCACAGTTCAGCCATGGAATTTTGTCTTCCTTGCATTTCTGTTAGAAAAAGGTAACTGGTGTACCATTCCATCTGGGCTTTCATGCAATCACACACGATTTCTATAATACATATGTTCGGGCGTGTGTATGGGTATGTCTGTGTACTGCGTGTGTATAATAGAGATTTATACGCACACGCCTATTATGCTATTTCAGTTTATGTATGTGGAGAATGTACCTTTTGGTTATCTCCTGATATATACTCATGCATACGTATATTAAATATGTATATAGAGTGTAGATGTCTTGCATATACATATGTATATGTTATGAACCTTGGCTGGCAATTTTTTTCCACACTTTTTTTTGCAAATTGCTGTCCCTTATGACTTATTTTCACTGAAACTGCATTATATAGAAGAAATGGAGAAATGTGTTATCAAAATGTTATCAAAGTTTTATTTTAAAAAGGAGACTTTTAATTATCTAAAGCCATTTGTAATTGTCTTTCGAATTTTTACTAGAAGGGTTGTTATTTTAAAAAAGAAAAGAAAATAAAGGAAACAAAAAAATACAAAACAAGCAGACAAGCCCTTACTCCTACCATTGTTTAGGTGAACATAAGAAAGAAATAGAAACACAAGTTTCTAAGTATTTATTTCCTTCAGGTGTTTCTGAGGCATACAGTAATTGCATTCTGCCCCATCTCCCTTTTGTCCAATTATAATTAATGATTCATGATTTCTTTTACACAGTTTTTTCCCTCATTACTTTCGTAAATCATTGTTCACCTCCTACATTCAATAGTACTGATATCACTAAGGAGATTTCATGTCCTTCTGTCCTTTTTAGGAGAAATACCAGTGCATCACTATTGTGTTTCATTTTAACATACTTTGTGGAGGATGGATGTTTTTATTGAAGATGTCTGTAACCCGCCTAACTTATTTAATGTGAGGAGCCTTCATTGGAATCTATCGTCTGTTTGTTTCCAACAAGTTCAAGTTTCTGCAACTGTTTTTTTACCAACATGTTAAATAATTCCCTTCTTATTTTATGCCTGAGGTTTTAAAATTTGAGTTTATTGTTGTGGGTTTGTTTTTTGGGTTTTTTCCCTCCAATTCCCAAAAATGTTTATCTGCAAGTGGAGCAAAGCAGATGTCAGAAGCTCAGCCAATATCCGTTTTGCAGTTAAGGGTAAATATATTTATCCTAGACTTAATAAAAGAAGGTGGCAAATGGACAATCTGAAGTGCTTAGAGGGAATGCTCTCTCTTTTTAAGGCTGTCTCCGAGAAGTTTGTGTTTGATGTCATTTTAAAGGTAGCTTGATCCTGCTTTGATATCAGAAACAGCCTTGTAACAAAGAGCCTCATACAGTTGTTTGGTCACTAGAGTTTAAAATGTAAACAAGTTGCAGTGGGAAAGCAAAGGTGAGGCAGTGTATTTTGAACCAGTGAATTGTAGCTTGCAAATGTACCTGATTTTGAAGTAACTGCATGGTAGCAAGGATTAGCAGTCTCTTACACCCCTTCCTTCTCCCCTCTCATCCCTGACACATGTGTTCAGCATACCGTACATTGGGAAAAATAAGCAACTTCCTCCAGCAACGCTAATCCACTTAATGACTGCTTAAAGGGAACATACAAACGGGCATTGCCCGTCCCGTCTCACGCTATTAGCTGGAAGACTGGCTAATACGCACAAACAGCCCAGCCCAGGTTGCTTCTGTGGATGTGTGGCTTTTGGAGAGTGTGGGGCATGCAGGTGCCCAAGAAGAAGGGTCCCTTCCTTTTGCGGGTCCCTGGCAGCAATGGCAACTCGCACCACTGCTTCTAGTGCTGGAGGCTCACGGACAGCATTCCAGGGGCGGGGAGGAAAGCTTGTGTTTGTACTTTCCCTTTAAATAGGAAAGGTTGGCTCACATGTTCCTCATACTTCTCAATGAATGTACTGTATTACCATTAAAAAAAAAAAAATCAATTAAATGAGAATAGATTGGTCTCCTTTTGTTATCTGGTCCTTGTTTAATTTGTTTAAGGGTTTTTGTATACAAAAGTTTACATTTTTATGTATATTTTTCTTGTGTAAAAACTGATGTAATATGTGTATAAAACACTGTATGTATTATCTGTATATAGTGTGACAAAATGATTTTCTTTCTTTCTTTTGGATGTATTAATAAATCTTGCTGTGAAGTAGCTGTGTTTACTATGATGAAACTCTCTTCTCCAAACCATTTTGCAAAGTCCAAGATGTATGGATATTGCCCAGGATGAAATCTCCTCCATAAAGTGATTTCTTTTCGTTTAAAACATATCCTAAGTACAGTTATTAAACTGTCCTTTGTTTAGATTGCTGTAGAGTCTGATTCGGCTCTTGTTTATTCTCTGTTGCTTTCTAATGACATTAGCTAATTAGTTTTGCAAACAACCTGGGGTCTTCAGTCTCAGTCCTGATTCTAATTATAGTGCTTTCTAGCTCTGGCTCACTGGCCTGGAGACCACATCCTCTTCATCCTGTTTTCTGGTTTGAGGAAGTATAATTTAAGGGGTATAGAATAGAATTTTCTCATGTATGTTGTTATGTTTTCTGAGATTTAAAAAATATATACCCTCTTCATCAATGAAACTGGTTAAGCTGGAGTTTGGCGTTGTTTTGATGATTAGCATGTGGATGAGAAATGATGGTTGCTGAGGTGCTATGGGGCTCTGATCAGCTCTCAGGCAGGCTTGCCAGGCCAAGGCACGGATATGACCTGCGTTGGTCAGACACTGGGAATCGCTGCTGCCGCGTTTGGACACAGCTGCTGTTTGTGCCACCCTTCTGCGGCTGGTGCCAGCAGGGCTGTCTTGGCTGGCACTGCCCTTGCAGTGCCAGGGTTGAGCTCCCAGAGTGGCTTTTCCATAGTGTCTTGAAGGATGTCCTCTCCTTAGACAGAGCTACGTCTTGGACACTTCACAGTAAGTAGGTGGCTGCTGCATCTCCCTCTCACCATTTGTTTTGTGAAGTCTTTCGCCTCTGCTTTCTGACATGAGGGTTTGTGCTTCCACTGGTGCTTGCTTTGCTTGTCTCCATCTCCAGTGTGTTTGAGGTTGTGACTTGCGAGGCAGCAGTTGTGTCCTTGGTGAGACCATCTCCCAGGTTCTGGTTTTCATTAGCAGTCTCAGTGCTGACCTTGTCATCGGAGTAACAACCAGCAGAGACTGATTGAGAGAGAGATTCAGTAATTTGACTTTTCTTTTAACGAACAGTGGCCCAGCTATTCTAGACAGTGAAATTAGGGCAGCATTTCACAGTACCTGGTTGTAACTCAGGCTGAGGGGTAAGTAGTGTCAGTGAGCGGTGTAGTCTTTCATGCCAACATGTGCTGCAAAGGTTTCGTGGCAAAGATGAAACTGCGCTTTAATACCTCGTGTTCCTGGGAGATGGGAGTACACTGAGAGTGTCGCATCCAGACCTTTATCAAGACAGAGCGATGACAGAAAAGAACATATGCTTAAAGTCAACAAAAGGAGAGTGCAGCAGGGTAAGTTCAGCGCAATATGGCTCGAGAAATTCTAACCCAAGCTTGTCCTTTCTAGGGAATTCTCAAGGTTATGGGCCTGAGGCAATTAGACACTCTAGGGGTAATAGTGATGAGACAGTTCTGGGCTGTTACTGATGCAATTCTAGCTGTGCATGTAGATATTACAAAGCTGATCCTTCAAAGTGCTCCATCTCAACACTCAAAATGGCAAGAAGAGGAATTGATTCTTATGGAGAAAATAGTTGTTTAAAATCTGCTTTTAACAGAACAGCAGAAGTAAGTTGCTGTTTGGTGTAAGATTTGAGGCCATAATGAGGACTAAGAAGGTGGAAGTTAGGCAAATGGGGACTCTTCCCTGACGATGACTCCCTGGCAGAAGCAGGTGTCCACTCTGGTCCTCAGCTGGGCATTCCCCCCAGTGGACTTGACGAGAGATGGATTGAGACTCCTCTGCTAAGGCAGAGACTGACTGATTGACCTGTGGATTTTTTTCCCCTCTATTTCATGAACAACAGAGAGATGTTGCTCTTAGAAAATGATTGCATGGCTCTCAGTCTGAAACTTTACAAAAGCAACTGGTCATTGTTCTAGTGCCACATTTCAAAACACAAATAGGTTTTGTTTGAAGTATCAATTCAGGAAGAATGTGGTACATTTTTCTTTGTATTTTAATAGTCCTCTCAAGCTCCAACAGTAGCTTTTTAACAGTTGGCAATTATTTTCTCAGGAAAGCTCATTTAGTTTGTACTTGAAAAGCAAGTGACATTTTGTTACAGGAGCAAGTGTTGCTCTGGTATTCCATGAAGAAATTGGAAGGAGAAACGTTCATTAAATTTGGGAGCTGGCTTCCTGCAGATGTGAAGACAACCTCTCTCTTTGCCAGCATAGTTACAGGCTATGTGTCCTTGGTGAGACCATCTCCCAGGTTCTGGTTTTCATTAGCAGCCTCAGATTGTCCCATCTGCAGGAAATAATGGGGGCCATCTTCCACAGTTTCCCCTGGAGCCTATGCCCCCAGCACAGGGCTGGTGCTCTGCAGCTTTCAGGTCTGAAGTAGCGATACAGGATGCTTTGTTTTTAGGGGCTAAGAGGTGAGTGTCATGTTTGCTGGCGTGAGGTTCAGCCCAGGAATGGCTGCCTTGTTTTATTGTTATTGCTAATTTATAAATTGTGGACAGTGCCAGTGAAGAGTCTTGGTACCCCTGAATCTAGGGAAAAAAATTGAAGTACTGTGCTAGAAATGTCCCCGAAAGCAAAGTAGCTTTGATATTCAGGTATATTCTTGTGCATCCACAGGGGAGCAATGGTACAGAAGTTCTGTGTCCGCATCCTATACCTCCCTTGACAGACGTCCTTAGGACCAAGAGACTCATGTCTTCTTTACCCCTCACATCACATTTGTGATGGCCAACATGGCCACTAGTGTAGAAGAGAGTCCTGCAACGTAAACTCAGTCTGGCTCTGCTTGTTTCTGCTCAGCGTGTGCACCAGCTTCAGGTTCCTGCCTGTTCAAAGTGTTTACTTTCATACTGTGCAACTCTTGGTGGAAAAAACCCCCTTGTAATCAGCCAGCCCCAAGGACTCCTGCAAATCTGATTTGTGGGGCCCTTCTGTGGTGCCTGCCAGGCAGCTGATGCTGGCTGGGCAGCTGATACAGCCCTAAATGCTGTCACATTGAACAGTGCTTTTTCATAGCTCCCTTGTGTTCAGCAAGCCCATGTTTCCTGAGAGGCTGCCATGGACTTCAAACACTTCCAGCTTCCCCATTGCAACTGTGCTGGATGTAGTGATGGCCCTTTGTAGCAGAAGAAAAAGTGCTCTGGTGGAAGGGAGAGGGTCTTCTCAGCTGCAGAGCAGTGCCATGAGCCTGTGCTGTGACCCCAGGGAGGGCAAAGGCTTGTGTGGAGCACTGCTGGCATCTGATGTGGCACCCTCCCCTGTCTGTCTAGTCCTTCGTCAGAGCATCTACAGCATAACAGCATACAGCTCATGCTAAAAAGAACTCACAGATTTTAAAAATCCTGTTTTTTCTAGGGTTTTAAATGTGTTGAAACCTTTCTCCTCAAGCTGTGGCTTTCTTGCACCAAGGCTTTACATGTGCTGACAGTGGCAGCACTCAGGAAGGAATGCATTGGGTCCAACCCCCAGCTGAAGGGATAGCAACAACTCTTCCTCAGCCAGCTTGTGCCAAAGCATCAGCAAGAACAGAGAGGCTGATGTATGTCAGATCTGGGCCAGTACTCTGCCAAGGTTTGATTTCAAGCTGTGAGTCTCAGTTATAATACTGCCACATTGGCAGAGCTGGTCCACATTTGTGCCAGTGGAATTAGTGCAGAACCAGACCCTGGAATTGTTCACAGATATTTCCCAAAGTGACTGTTGGGAACATAGGACATGTGTCCCTCATGGTTACAGCTTCCCTATATCTCTCCATGGTGGTGCCAATCCCTTTCAGTGTTAGGAGAGCAGCCTGAATTAGGCATTAAAGTTCTTTCAACCAGTTTTGGGCAGGTCTTCAAAATAACCTTTGCTGGATTTTATTTTCCATTTTATTTTTCCATTTTATTTTCCATATTTGGGAAAAATATTCTTTGCCATCACCCCATTAGGATGAACCCAGCTGGGATGGCTAGAGAGGTTTAAGGGGTAATTCTTTAAGTGCTTGGAAGGATATGGATGGGTGAAATCCAAGACACCCATCTCCTTCCTGGGGTTCTTCTCTGCATGTTCCTCTTGCCTGTTGCTGCAGACATTTAAACTTGCTGCCTGCATCAACAGCCAAGTGTTAGCATCAGCAGAGGATACCTCCTTAAACGTGTAGTCTTCTATAATTTGTGCTCTCAGCAATTTGTATACATTTGCTATGGTTGCTTTAGTAAAGAGCATTTTTAGTCCAACTGAGTGTTCAAGTCAGTAAAACCACTTGACTTACATCTGAGAGCATGCGATTATTGGGGTTTTGTTGGGTTTGTTGTTTTGTTTGGTTTTTTCCCCCCCCCAACCAGTTTAATGCCTTGTTTAATCCTGAAGAATTTAATTTTTCTGTTAACCAGCATTTGCTCAGTGGAGCCAGCCAGTTTCCTCTGTTAATAATCTCTTTTTTTTTTTTTTTCTTTTGTCCCTTGGGTCCAACTGTTTAATACAGATTTTAGGGTTTTTTCCCCTCCCTTTCTTCCCAGTATTTTGCTCATTCTATACAATGTTTTTGTCTTGTCCTCTCCATCTCCTTTCCCCTCAGACTGCAACTAAAATTGTTGCTGAAGAGATTCTGGTAAGCAAAATTAGATTCCTAGAACTCAGAGTTGTTGCATGTCAAACCTTATCCTCTTCATTTGTCTCTTTTATCTCTATCAGCTCTGCCCAGGTATGAGACTGTGTTTGGCAGAGCTATTCCTAATATACGTAATTATGAAATTAGAATCAGGCAAGGTCTCAGTCGGCCCTTTTAAAGATGATGGAGATGAGGACCTTGACAAACAATCTTAGAAAAATTCAGTAAAGCTTCTGTGATATTTTGCTTGTCCTGGTAAGCTGGCTGCCTGTAGCAGATTTTCTGTGATGACATGCCAAAAAGATGATGCCTTTATCAGACACAATTTCCCATTAAAAATGCTTTAAAAGCTACCAGTCCTGCTCATCCTGGTTTGCTGTGATGTTGGCTACTTTCACACAGCCCTGTGCTATGGGGAGCAAAGTGTTTCACAGAGATCATGCTGTGCCTCTTTGAGTATGTCCCTGACTTTGGGCAGACTTTGCCCACAGGCAGCACTGATGCCATCTGCCTTTGCCAGGTGACAGAAAACAGGGCTGCTGGGTGGCAGCTTAACTCTCAATTAATTGAATACTTGCAGGCACTCTTTTCCTTAATTTCCCCCCCAGTAACATGGGATATTTATCCACAAGCTTTCTATCTGTCTCTTCCTGCTTCTTGCTGGATTTTATGACCGGTTCTCTTAACCAGTGCCAGAATCCCCATTGGTCCGGTCTAAGCTGAGTATGTAAGAGACAAACAATGCATGGATCTTCTAGTGGTTCTAAATATAATCTAAACTGTACAGAAAATGATGGAGGATATAAGCAGAAAAGAGCCAGTGACTCAATGTGACTCAATCTGTTCAGAATCAGTGAGTGACACAAAGAGACACTCTCTTTCGGTTATCTTTCAGTTCTGGTGCCTGCATGCACTTTGGAAGTCCATCTCACAGGCTGTCCGTTGTCCCATGCGTGTCACCATCACTGTGACACCTGACAGCACAGCTGGCTTCACCATCACTTTGTACACTCTCTGCTTCCCATCTGCCTCCTTGTCTTTTTTCTGTCTTAGTGCTGCTCAGTGACTGACTGTCTCTGGTGGACAACATGCAGATTTTGTTGTCTTAGACCCCAACCTATTCCAGTGGATCCAAGTCTTGCTCGCAGTTCTCTCTCGTCCAAAGCTCGAGTTTGCAGTCCATGCAGCTGTGACAGTTATTTGAATTCTTTTGCTGCCTTATCAGCCCTCCCAGCCCACATTACTCACCCTGTCCTATATGGGTAGCCATCCCGGTGTGAGACTTCCTGTCTGGAAAACTGGTGTGTTTTAAGCATCATGTCCCATCCACTGTTACACTCTGGTCCTATAATTGAAATGCAGCCTGTGGTGCAAAATTCTTAAAATACATCAGAACTATAAAAGAAACCCCCCTTTCTACTTTGGTCATCTCTAATGCCACAAACAACAAATCATCCATATACTTCACAATTCAGCCTTGTTTTCTTTCTGCCTCTTGTCTTTTCACCAGCTGTTTGGGACTTGATTTGCGGTGGAAGATGGTGTTCAATAGAAGTGATACACTGATGACAGCAAACAGCTTCAACCACTTGCACTTGGAGAATTAAGTTTTAAAGCTTTCCCAGGGCTGTAAAACCAACATATGCTATTTTATTTTTCATTTTGGACATCATTCTGTTTATTTATCTTGCAAAGTTTCTTACCAAGATAAGCATTCTCAGAGGTTTTTGTTTACTCTGGGAAAATGGCTTGGCAAAGGAACGTATTACTGTGCAAGGCCTGCATTGTGCAATTGCTTATTGCCTGTAATTTTTATGTGAAAGATGCCAGACTGTTAATGATCAAGAATTAAGTTTTTCCTTCTGTTTTCAAACAGGTAATTTGCTAATTATTTGCCTAGGGATTGTTCCTTGCTAATGGCCTATCTGAGTTCATGGCATACTTCTAATAATCCTACTGTCATGATCTGTGCAGGAGAGAAACGCTGTTCCCCAGGCTGGAGGTGCACAATGAAGGCAGTGCTCTCCTCTGCAGCCACCCCAACAGCATGTGGTGGAGCAGAGCCCCAGAGTCTCAAAGGACATAATCTGATGCCAGCAGTGTTATCTGAAAAGGTGTGTTTGCCCTGCAGGGGGCAGGACCCAGGGGGATGGGTGCCTGCTGAGTTGCGCTCCAGGTGGGACCAGCCTGCTTGTGCCCATAAAAACATGCCGAATGCTGTCATCACAGACTCAGGTACAGCTAAGGCAGGAAGGACTGTAGGATATCCTTGTTTGAGATTCAGGCTGAATGAGCCTTGCTGGCGCTGGCTCTCCTGCTTATCCTTCCATGCCTGAACTACACCCAAATGGAGCTGTGTCTTCCAGACCAGCACCTGTGCCAGTCTGACAGGGCTGTCTGAAGGCACCTCAGAAGGGTGGTCCCAGCAAGTGTGTGGGAAGTGCTGCACATGGTGTTGGGCCCCGGAAGGAGCAAATAGTGAGAACCCAGGCGGATGGCCACGGGCTCAGCACAGATGCTGCTGTTTGCCACAGAGCGGGACTTGACCTTGCTTGGTCCATCATCTTTAGTTTTGCATTCCTGGTTTCATCTCATTGCCCAAACTCTGCAAGGAGTAGCAGACCATTGCGAGAGGATTTTGTAATATAAATATAGCCTGGGTTTTTAATAATCAACCCAAAGTAATTCCTGTCCTGTGCCAGGTTTATTCCAAAGTGGCCATGATGGAGCTGCAAGGGAGCACCTGGTGGCAATGACAGTGACAGCACGTGACCTGTAGAGCTGGGGATGCTGACAAGCCCAACAGGGCTCTCAGTTCCAATTATTCTTTTCCAACCAAGAAATTACATCCTGCAATATGTGGTATAGTCTGTGCAGAGGCTCACATGTGCAGAACCAGTGCTCCCCAAGTGATGTGAGATAACGGAGAGCATGGGGAAATGGAATATCTTTATTACTTTTTTTCAAGGGGAGATTCTTTTTCACTTTTCATTTCCTTTCTGTATTTGAGCTTTAACATCAGGTTTGATTCTGTCTTTATAGCATTCAGGTGAAGGCTTATATATTTCATCAGGATTGTCTCTCTTGTTTTCAGGGCTGAAAGTCCCAAACAATATGAAGCAGTCACAGCCCTTTACACATCTGGAGCCCGTTCATCTGCTCCAAAGAGGCACTTTCCTTTATTCCTATTCACTCTCATTACTTAATTTCCTAAAGAGGCTGCAGCTCTTCAATGCCTGAGTGATGAATGTCAAAATGTCTTACTAGGCTTTTCCACTATGTGAAACACTGTATCCCAGTATTTCCAGAGCTGAGGAAATACATTTCCTTCACTTTAGCTCATGACTTTACGAAATCGTTTTTCTTCAATTATCCTGACATCCTGGATTTTGACAGCTCCAGACTCCCTGGGTGAAGCTCCTGCATCTCTGCAAACACTTTCTTAATTTGAGACTTCTCTATCATCTATCATGTCCTTCCTAGGGAGGACCTTTTATTTGGGACTTTTCTTATGTCTACCACTGGAGGCTGTAAATTGTATCGGCATACAATTTACAACACTGATCTTGAGGTTTTAAAATACACCTGGTTATCTCTCTGAAAGGTAACCCGTGGGTTTGCAGGCTCATGACATCTGCACAGGTGAGCTTGTACTACCTGTCCTGTGCTAATGTAACTTCTATGGCCAAGTTTTATAAAAAGAGTCATCACTTGCATTGTCTGGAAGAGGATCTTAAAGGAAGCGTTAGCAAAGATAAACTACCAGGAGCACTCCTCAGCACTTTCTATTCTGAGAGTCACTTAACCTATCCACAGGAAAAAACACAGATTATTTTACAGAGAGCTGGTATGAGAGCTTTCACTTATGACCAAATACAGATGAGAACAAACTTCAGTGTCTGAACACTGTTCTCCTTACTCCTCTGCACTATTACTGTGCATGTAGGAAGATGGGCTTCCCCTTTTCCACCCTTCATGGTCCCTGAGCCCTCTTTACATCAGCAGCTGGAGGAGCCAGCACAGCTCTCACTATGCTGGTTTTCTCAGAAACTTTTCCCCAGTGCTTTGTGGTGTCCTCTGAGGCTTTCTTAGCAGGCTCAGGTCCAGAGGGAGGGTGGCCCCATGCTGAGATACCTGGTCAGCTCATGGCTAAACCAGAAATGTCCTGTGCTCCTGCACATGCTTCTTGATGCTGTAGGCTGCTAATTGCACCTTCCTACCTCTCAAGAATATCTTGAAGAGAAAGCATGTGACTGTGAGGTGTTGCCATCCCATGTGAGGGAGGAGGCAGCACAGATGGAAATCCAGACCAGCTAATAAGAAGAAAATACTGTACCAACACGAGGGACAATTCATACTTAATGAAAACCTTGCATTTGAATCCTAGATCTTACTAAACCCATTTTTTTTTTTTTCAAAACTGCTTCACTTCACCTGCAGAAGAGTCATGACTACCATCCATCCCACCTCTTCTAGGGGCTGTCCTGATGCAGCCAGTCATCTGTATGCTGCAGAAATCCTACCTGCAAGCTGAGTGATCCTCCTTGTTTTCAGTTTCCATCAGCTCTAAGTGGATGCCAGCGCGTGACTCCTGCCAGCCTCCCTTGGGAAGTAAGAAGTTCCTGGCTCTTTCTTTTCACTATACCCCACCAAGAATTACATGTTTTATGGTAAAATTTCCCCTTCCTTAACCAGCCCTTTGCTGATGACACTGGGTAAGCTGCATTAATTTGCTGGAGACCAGCAGCCACATGTTGATGCTACTCCTTTCCTAACTGCTGCTCTGAACATGTATCTCATTTTCAGGTGTAACGAACCTCTCTAAGCTTTTCCTTGTCTCATCTTCCACTCTGAACATTTTTTGGCAGTTACCTGTGACAGTCTGATGGGAAAGAAGCTTTACTGGAAGAGTGTATCACTTGCTGATTTTTTTTTTCCTCTTTTGTGATGAAAAAGCTCCTGTTGGGTATTTATCACCTGGGCTCTTCTTCAGGAGAGAGAACAGACTGGCTGGCTGCAGCTTCAGCATTAACAGGCTGTCAGGTAAGTGGGTCTCGTGGTCCTTTTAGGGACACGGCAACTGTGCCTGCCTGGCTTCACAGGTGACAACAGCTGCTGTGTCCTGCTGGGGTGGCTCTTCTGCAGACTTCACCAGCTTGCCTTAGTTTAGTTCTGGGTTTTGTTGTTGTTTTGTCATTGATTTTAAGGCAGCCTCAAAACTGCAGGTGTGCTCTCCTGTTGACAACTCTCTTGCCTCCAGTTATCACCAGACACCAAACTGTGGGGAAAATTAATGGCACCTGCAAATTCTGTGCACTTAAATACTGAGATGCTTCATTTGCAAGTACAATGAGGTATTTTTGGTGTTTGAGGTCTGTGCCTCATTTCTTAAGCATGCAAACATCTGGAATTTGCTCCACAGACCTGCTTGGCTGGCAGGCAGGCTGGCTGGTGTGGCTGTGCACAGCACGGTGGGCATGGCTCCTCAGCATGTCCAGTGTTGTGCATGTGAGCATGTGACATTGGTGAGCCCTGCCAAAACAGCAGCTCCTGCTCTCCCCCTCTCCTCCAGTGGCTTTGGGAATAGCTCTCTATGGTTCTCTTCAGCACACCCGACTATTGCTGAGGACTCAGGATCACCTTGAACCTCACTCCAGGGTACCCTAGCCCATTTGAGACCCTGTACCAGAGCTGGAAGGTGAGATTTAGGTTCAGGTGACCTGCCTGGCCCTCAGTGAGCTCAGCACAGCTTTGGTCACTTATGAAGAGGACCCATGTGCCCTCAGCCAAGGGTGCAATTTCCTGGAGCCCACCAGGGCTACATTGCCTGGGTTTTGCAGACGGGGAGTTGTGTGCGTGGTGTGCAAGCAGTTAAATCAAGCAGGGATGTGCTGTGTGCTTCCCTCTCTGTTGTTTCCCTCTAGCTAATCTAAAGTCATTTTGAAAGCTCATATTTTGATCTCACTGTATACAGAAAACATAACAGCTCCAAACCCTCATCCCGACAGCACACAGGAAGGCCATTGCAGTGCTCTCTGTCAGCACACATGGCTTTCTGTCATGTTCTGCGGCTTGGGTCAGCAGGCAGAGCTCTCCTATAATGCTCCCAGGCTGGCAGGAGCTCAGGCAGCTCCGACACCCTCACAATGCACCCAGTGGGGGATGTCACACTGGGGAATATGGGTGCAGTTTGTTCCCTGGACCCTCGTGCCCCTCAGAAACAGGCAGTGACAACAGGAACTTGAGCAGTGGGCAGGGAAGGGGTGTGTGGCTGGCCAAGGCAAGTGCAGTCCTGCCCGTGGCAGCCCTAAGCTATTACCCATGGGGCTGCTAGGAGCCTTCCTGGGCAAATAGAAACATTGTTCTTGGAATTAAAAATTATGTTTTAGGCACCTTATCTGCGAGGTTGCTTTGTGGGTGGGTAGCAAGTCACAGGCTCATGGCACTGACTTGTCTCTTGGGCTCTCTGCTGTCCAGCCAGGAGCCAGAAGCCCCAGGTACACAGGGTGAACAACACAGGGCAAATCCTAATTTTAATTCTAACATTCAATTGCAGGAGGAGCTGCTTGACCCTCAAGCTCCTCTGCCCTCCATCCCACAGGGGTACAGCTGAAGAAGTGCCTACAGTTCCTCCTGCATCTGAGGCTGGCTGGCTTCTGAGCAGATTAGCCCTGTGCCTGGTCAGGGGATGCCAGCTGCCGTCCCTTCACCTGCCCTGGTCTCCTCACCTCTCAGAAAGGACTGAGGCTGTCACCTCCTCCATAGTCCAGCTGTGGGCAGTGCTGTGCAAGGCTGGCATCCACAGCTTCAGTTTGGCCTTTGCACTGGATAAGAAGGAAATGTGTTTCCGAAGCTGAATTGCTAAGGAAACATCAGGTTGAGCATGCAGGTGGGACAGGCAGAGCGAGCTGCCGTGGAGACGATTACTCCACAGGACAGACTGACAATGTGAAGTCATTAGACAGGCGAGTGAGCTGTGATCAAATAAAGCAGAACTACCTGCAAATGCAAAAAAAAATCAAGCGTGTCAGGAAAAGCGGGAATACAGAAGGGATAAAGAGCTCAGCATTAACCTCCTCTTGGGAAGAGTGTCAGGGCAATAATAACTTGCCAGGGCTTTGATTTCTGGTGAATGCCTGCAATGCAAGTGATTTGTTCACTGCTGGAGGAAGATTTTGTTGGGGGTAAAGAGACCAGGGGAAGCAGCCCACGCTCATCGGCTGTCTCCGGATAAGGAACTGTTTGATAATATGGCATCTCTTCTATTGGAGCAGGGAGGGCTTGTGGACTGCTCTGTACATGCAATTCAGTCCAGCTGGCAGCATGCAGGGGCCTTTATTGCTGTTTCTTATGATTATTGTAATTTTTGCTATTATTATGATTACTGTTATTTGTTATTACAGACACCTGCCAAGACACACATGCCATTTTCTTCTACCTTCCTAAACGCCAGTACCTAGTTTGTTAGCTGTGAATCTCTGGACATGTATTTGAGCAAGCCATGGCTTCCCCTGCCAGAGTGCCAATGTGGAGGCCTTCACAGGGGATTTCTCAGCATGAACTGAGCCAGGTGTGTTGTGGGGTGTGTGTGTGCACATCCATAAGACAGACTGTCATTTTTAAACTGTCTTGCCCTTTTCTCCATAAGGTAATGTCCAGACCACATAAAATCAAGCTCCAGTACATGGAGATATGCATTTCTCCATCCACTTTTACATGCCCAAGGCTTGGTGTCTCACAGGGCTGCAGGGTGTGTTTTTTTGAGTCAAGTTCTTGATACATCCCGGGAAAGTCAGAGCTAAAAGGCTTTAAAGTGGTGATGTTTTCAGGTGCAGAAAAGGTGACTAAGACCATTTGGTATCCTCTGTATGTATTTGAGCCCTGGAGCATTGAACGCAATTTGGGAATCAGGTGCCCAACACTATTTCTAGGGAGGGTCATTGTACATTTAGTCCACACCCCAGACCACAAAAAGACAAGGGTAATTGCAGCTAGACTCCTTTAAAAGCAAGGCAAGACATTGCACTGACTTAAGTGGCATGGGGTTGAGCCAGGAGAGATGTTTAGGTGGAAGGATTCATGATACAGCCTCCGTAACACAAGGTCAGAGCCAACCCTGCTACAACAGGTGGGCAGCTGGGACACAAGCAGGAGCATTGTTGGTAAAGCTTTTGCAGACCCTGATTTACAATTTATTCTGTCTTTTTCGGCAGAGGAGGTGGGTGATGCCTGGACTCATTTGATTCACCAGGTGGAAGCAGCCAGCCACGATGTTGGCAGTGCCTGAGGTCTGTGTGCCAGCACAGCACCCTGCTGGCTCGGCCATCAGCCCTCCCTGAACCTTTCCAGGTGCAGGTGGCACCAGCTCTGAAACACAGCAGGCACGATGGCAGGGGCACTGCGAGACCACGGGAAAGCCTTGGTCGTTGATGAGGCTGTTAGCGTTCTTTCAGTTCTTTAACGTACAAGTCGTTACGAGAAGACACTGGCTTAATCTCAGCTCAACTGGAAAAATGCTGATGACTGGAAATGTCATCAGCTGCCTGTGGGCCAGGCTGGCCCTGAGCTGATAAGGAGAAACGCAAAATAAAAATGTCAACACAAAACTGGAGAAACACAGAGGCTGATTGCAGCTCTTCTCCATCCTGCCGGAAGCAGGGCCCTGCTGCTACCAGTCCTTCCGGAAGCTGAACTTTCCCTAAAGCCTCAGTGACAAACTCTGCTCTTCCTTAGAAAGGAGAAAGGTGGCTGCTCTCAGTGCTGCAGAGAAAAAGCTAAACTCTTGTCCCATTGACTTATATAAAGAGGGTAAGTAAAATCTGTTGCTTTCTGTAACTTTTGTAGGGTAAATCTCACGATGTTCTGTGCTGCAACTTTCCTTAAGCACTGGTAGATGGTGGGGAAAGGAGACCCACCCAAAAGGAGGGCTGATCCACTTCCCTCCCATCTGGAGTATGGGCCTTGGAACACTGCCCGGACACTAGGTTTGAGCAGCAGCTTCTCTCACCCCATGCCAAGTGTACACTCAGGACCCCGCAGGAACACCAAATACTGTGGACTTTGGGCAAAAAGTAACGTCAGAAGTGACTGTCTAACCTTCTTTCTTTGGTGGGAGGAACATGTTAATTCTCTGTGGGGAATGGGGTGCAAAGCTCAAACCTTGTGACTTCTGGAGCAGAGCAGTGCCTGAAAACATCACCTGCGCCTTGAATCTGTCTGCATCCCTTCTCCAAGTTTACAGAGAAAATAAAATCCAAAAAAGTCTAGGGAACTATACTTGAACAGCCAGCAGTTATAAGCAACTTACAAACTCATGACAGCAACCTGTGAACTTTTCCATGAGTGTTTTAGTGAGGAATCTTAGAGAGAAAGATAAGAGCCAGAGAGAAGTGAGACAAAGAGTGATTTAGAAAGCCTGCAGCTGGTATCAGTGCTGACTTTATGTCACTAAAGCACTGGGATTTAGAAAGAGGGGAAGATGCAAACATTCCTCACCCCACTGAATTCTTTGGCCAGACTCTGACCCCGGGACGTGCTTGCTCTGCCCCAGGTACAGCAGCCATCTGGGTTGATGCTGTACCTTCCCACAGCAGTCCTGGAAGGCCCTACGGGATGCAGTGCGCATCATGCGTGTGTGCCGAGGGTAGGGTGATGTTTGTGGATGGTCCTTTAGAAGCCATTCCTTCTGGGGCCGGGTGTGCGGGCAGAGCCGCTTGCCACGGAAAACCACTCTCCCCGACCAAGTTCCCCATCTCCTTTCGGCAGCACGGGCTCTCTTGCCTGTCATTATAGGCTTAGCGATTAAACCCCCGAGCCTTCCGCCTGGCTCAGGTCTGCTCTGCACGGGCACGGACCCTCTGGGCAGCCGAGCGGCGGCGGGGGCTCCGGGCGAGGGCTCCGGGCGAGGGCTGGCAGCCCGCGGAGCGGCGGTGTCGCCGGAGGCAGCGGCGTCGCCGGCAGCGCGG
>VZRN01005202.1:1865856-1976022 GCA_013397935.1 Dasyornis broadbenti | reverse complement strand
CTCACGCACCGAGCGGGCTCCGCGCTGTGCCCGCTGTGCCCGGCGGTGCCAGCCCCGGAGCCCGAGGGGGCCCCGCCGGTGCCGGCCCCGGAGCCTGAGGGGGCCCCGCAGCCTGAGGGGCGCCCACTGCCCCGCGGCCCGGCCAGGATGAGGCTGCGAGCTGCGCTCCCCTGCTGAAGCCGGACAGACCCTGCGCTGAGGAGCTGGAAATGTCAGTGTGGGGCTGGGGCGGGGGGCGGGTGCAGCCACGGAGGAGTGGGCAGAAGACGGGTGTTGCAACAGCAGGGGGAATGATGCCACGGTGAAGGTCAGCGTGACAAATGTCATCCTCGCTGTCAGCCACCGCCACGTGCCTTTGAAGCGCTGTGGCAGAGATGGGCTTTAAGGAGAGATGCGTCGGCGCAGGGAGAGGTGGCCTGGCAGGCACTGAGCTCCTGATGTGCAGATGTAGGAGAGAAGAAAAAAGCTTTGCTGAAACGCTTGCTTTTTGAATGGATAATTTAATCAGTGACATTAAGTCCTTCCAATTATTTCATGCCATGGGTACTGCCTATTTATTAATTTACTTCATATAAATCCATCAAGCAGTTGCCACACAGCAAGTAAACAAAAGCACCCCAGAGTTTTGTTGGGAAGGCATAAAAGTAACCGAAGAGGTTAATTATCACTGTTAATTAATTGCTTAACAGATTTGGCTGTGCACAGCATCTCCCGGTGCCCTTGGTGCTGAGAAAGCCAAGGCCATGGGGGTGATGACAGCAGCAGGGGCACCAGGCAGGGTGCCATTGGCATGGAGGGATGATGGTCGGGTATCAGCATCTCCAGTCTGGGACAAGGAAGTTTAGTGGAAGCCTCAGGACACCAGGGGTGCGACCAGCAGCATATTTCCTTACCTTACAGAGTGATTTACTTAAACAGCTTTGGCTTCCTGCTCAATCAAGCAGCTCCTTTGGTGGGGCAGAGGGGCCAGAGGGGTTGCCAGGGGCTGCCTTAGGAGAGAAGAAGGTTCAGAGGTTGGAAAACTTTCTCTGAAGGGAGCCATGAAGGAAGTTTAAACTAATTCAGCATAACAAAGGAAAGGTTAAGAGGTGACTGGATCATCATTTCTAAGCACTTATTTAGATATAAGGCTTCTGGGAGCAAAGGGCCATTTAATTTGGAGGACAAAAACATAACAATATACAATGCCTGAAAGATGAAGACAGGTAAAAATAGGGCGTCTCCCTTGTTAATGCTTAAGATTACCTACTAATGTATGTGGAAGGATAGTAGAGTTTCCATCCTTCGGTATCTTCAAATCCAGATTGAAGATCTCTCTAAGTGACAAGCCTGGGGTCAGACAGAAATTGTGGACTTGTGTTTCTGTGGCCTGTGTCTTGCATGAGTTCATATGAAATGATTTTATCTGATCCTTTAGGCTTCAGATCTATACATGTCCCTGCAATAACTAACAGCCGCCACAAATGCGCTAATTCAATCTGGTAGTTTGCAGATGACCATAATGTGATACATTTTGTGTACTCCTTGCCCCAAAATGTGGTTCCAATGTACACCCGGGACCTCTGTGCCATTGCAGACTGCAGAGCCCCCTGTGAGCCCTCTTTCCCTCACACGGATTTCAGTGATGCAGCATTTTCCTGTGCTAGTTTTCGGTCCAGGGATGGCTGAAAACTTGCTGCTGCACAATCTGATTAAAGTGTGTTCTGTGGTCCAGGCTCTGCTATTTGCTGAGGACTACCGAGGTATGCAGTATCCTTCATCTGCAGAGGCCACAGAACTTTATTCCTGCTGAGCTCTGGCTACTCTGTAAAGTGTCTGTCACTGGAATAGTGAGAACAGATACCTGCTTCTACAGAAAACTTTACAGCTTGGGAGGAGTCATCCTCCCCCAGAAAAGTTCAGGTTTCTGCTACGTAAGTCCAAATTTGCCTGACGGGGACCTGAAGCTAAAGCTCTCAGCTTCCAAATCCACCTGATGTAAGACTTTTGCATGGTTTGAATTTCTTTTCCTCAGAGTCCTTGAGTTGCTCAGCTGAGCGTTGTGTTAATGCTGGGCTTTGAATTTGCTATTCCTCCCTTGAATGGCTATGCTCTGTTGCCCAACCGTGTGGTAGTTCCTCAGCTGATGTAAATCAGTTTAGCTCCATTGCCTTTGCTCCTCTGTCACACACCCTGGCTTACAGCGTCTCCTACAGCCCAGCGCCCCGAGGCAGCCACCTCAGCAACCTCACTTGCCCCCAGGGGTCCTGCATAGGAAGGTGAGGTATAGCTGGAGTTCCAATTAAAGCCCAGTTGGCTGAGGCAGAACTTTAGTGGAGTGGTGCTGTTGTAATCTTGGTTCCAGGGCCAGAACTGGACCCTCACATCTCCCACTCTTTGGAACAGGCGGGTGAAGTGTTGCTGTCCGAGAGCCCCCTCAGTGCTGGTGGTGTGGAGGATTCGACCCGGTGAACATGGCTACGAACAACACAAAGGAAGGCAGCGTCCCTGCACTCGGTCCTTGCCTTCAGCAGGCTTCCTGGTGGATTCAGACTTCCAGCATGACTCAGGGTATTGCAGTGAATCTTTAAGATAACATCTTTTGCTTGCCAACATGTAGGCTGACTGCCAAGGTGGGGGAGGAGATCTGTTATGAGTCTTTTGTATGTGCTCATAGTAAATAGATACATGCCAAATTGATTACACTTGCCTTTCTATTTCTCCACTAGGAATTGAAGGAAGGAAAGAAGTAGTCCCCTGTGGTCTGCCCCAAACCACTGCCTCACACACTTGGTTTCTCGGGTGCCTGTAGCTGCCCACTGCTGCTGCTGCTGCAGCCAGCACACACCCGAGGAGCAATGGCATTGGAATCCAGATTTTGCAGCATGGATCGAGATTCTTGATCCTCAGGGCAGGATACTCTCCCACTCAGTGTCTGAACATGCTTCTGGGTGAGAGAGGTGCTGGTGTCCCTGCTGACGGGTGAAGGGAACCAGGATGCAGCAAGGGAAAGAGACATGGGGTGCTGCTGGCTGAGGTCAGAGCTGCCCTGCCCATGGCAGGAGCACCTTGCCTGGCTCTGCCCTCACCCTGCAGAGCAGAGCAGCATGCTGGGCCAGCTCAGCCCCACCTTGTGCACTTGGTCCTTGCTACTTGCAAAACCCCAGGACAGCATCAGTTTTTGATCTGCTGTGTCACTGCCAAACCATTAATTTTTCCAGTTTAAATGCTTAATACAATGGCCTTACTTTGAAGTCTGCCAGCTGAGCTGCCTCTGAGCTGCTTAGGACTATCATTTCCAACTGTTCTCTGGCAAGATGATTTCTCAAATGATTTAAAAAAATAATCAAAGTTCTAAACACATCTGTGGCTGCCTTTATCTCTGAGAGCAGGGAAAATTAGCTCGGAGGCCATCAGGTGTTTTCTGAAATGGAAGTCTTCTCCTGCAGACGGCACAGCTCCTGGCAGTGGAAAGACCAGCCACTAATGTGGCTCTTGCTGAGATTTCTGGCACCAGTGTTCTGTGGCTGAGTGAAAAGAGCAGCCTAAAACCCATCTGATTTAGGCTGATTTAGGCCTAAATCAGCTGTAGGTTCTCTTCACACACACCATCCAGCTGTGCTGATGCATTGGCAGGCTGACCTGGTAAGGAGATCTATAGTGCTATGAGTGGTTTTACTTAAATGCTTCTCTTTTCCTATTAGTTCTTCCTCGACTGCAGTATTGGTCCTCCACCCTTTCCAAGCACAGCTGGCAGAGGAGGCAGCAACACAAATTTTTGCTTCCATGGTGTAGACTGGCTAAGATACAGAGCACATTTGGAACCTTCTCTGTGACATACCAGTGAGGTTCCACCGGTGTACTGCAGCTGAAGCTCTATCCCTGTCAACTCTAGGAAAAGTTGATTAGGTCCAGTGGATTGCTGACTTCTTTTATGAAGAAGCTGTAAAAAGTTCTTTTCTTCTGCTAGTGCTTTTCTCCAGGGAGTTGTTGGCAGGGAGAGGCGAGTGTCTCAGCAATAATACATTTCAAAGTTATTATGCCAGCAGAAAAGAAACACAAGGGTTTGAACTTGGTAATATATATTTTTTTTATGACAGGACAGAAGTCTAAAGGGGCCCTCCCGCTGTGCAGACCTCCCTGGGTTTCCAGGGCTCCTGGCTGGCTGCACTGTGGGATGACAGCGGCTGCAACTGGAATCCTGTTTCAGGCCTAATCCTGGGGGAGGTTCTGCCACTGAGCTGGCTTCTATGCTGGCTGTAGAAAATGGGGATTTGGATGGAACTTGTCTGCCCCTTGGGCATGTCCCTTCTTCTGACTGTGGACAGACAGGGGCCCTTCTCCCTCCACCCACCAGTCACAGTGATACATTCAGGTAGCGAGCAGTGCCACCGAGCCTGAACCTTTGTGCTGCTGTGGTAATGGTAGTGCTGTCACATAGGAAATGAGTGACTTGCCAGCTGAGACCTCTTCTCTTTGTAATGATTAACCTTCTGCTAATGATTTGATATAATATTGAGCGACATTGAGTGCAGTGATATTGATGTTTAATGTGTTCCAAAGCAAGGGCTCAGGAAGCAATAAAGATTTACTCCAGCTAATGTGTGAGGGCTGGGTTGTCCCTGGGCCCTGCGCTTGCTGATGGCCTGACATGTTTGCCGTGGTGTGGCAGCATCATCTAACAGAAGCTGAATTTCTGGCTAATAATTTAATGAAGGTTTTGCTGTATTTCCAATTACTGGGGAAAACCACAATTCTATTGGGATATGCGTTATAAAATCAGCCCTTCATACTCCAAGGAGCCAGGGGAGAGCAGCTCATACCTCTCTTTTGGCTCCTGATCAGTCCTGCAACAAAGCCTGCCTGCCCCATGGCAACATGTTGGGCCATGCAGAGGTACTGCCCATGAGTCTGGGAGGTGGCTCCCAAATGGAGGAGAGTAGCAGAGGCAGAGCACCTACGTGGGGCACCCACCCAGCCCCAGGACCCTCCACACCCCACACATGGCTGAAGTAGATGGAGCTGGCACAGGCTGACACCACAAATAAGATGGCGTGGGAGGAAAACTTGGAAGGACAAATTACTGTGAGTATTGATTCCCCTGACTGCTTGCAGAGGGATTTCATTTAGCAACACTGCCAATGACATTATGTGCAGCATCTTGTCCATGGCTGGTTCAGTGGCATTAAGAGAATTACTTTGGCCTAATGAATAGGAATAAGAATATTTCAACCTCCTCCCTGGAAAGTAATGGTGGATCATCAAGTGTGCAGCCAAGTTCAGGTCTAGTCACTTGCCAAGTGAATGCAAATGACAGGTTGTTTTATTTAATGGATGCCATGGTGTGTTGGCCAAAACCGTTGTCTCTTTTCTTTGTGGATTGGTTTTCCTCCCCCTCTTCTAAATCAGACTTTGTCTCTACTCCTGATTGGCTTTTTTTTCAAGCAGAAGACATTTTTGCTGACTGTTACACTGAAATCTGCCTGTAGATTGCACCAAAACTCCTCTATCAGCTGTATTTTATGCTGTGCTATGGGAAGAGGCAGAAGCTGATGTGCTGGTAGTGGTCACTGCCAGCCTACAGTGGGGCCGCAGCTCCCTGTCTCCTTCCAGACTCGGAGGCAGTGAGATGCTCCATCGATGTCACTGCTGCCCCATCACTGAGACCATGGGGACGTTGTGGAGTCCCACATGCTGGCATCGGGCCATTTACTGGCATGGTGGCCTGGGAGCACCTGGGCACCTGGGTTTGTACAGAGCACTTGCTCTTGCAGCGCTCCAGCACCTCTGCTGTCAGCTGCCATTCAGCCAGCGCCTCACAACCGCTCCCCGCCAAAGCCTTCCTCCTCCGGCACGGCTCGTGGACGTGCTGCTTGCCTCAGCTGCAGTTGTGGGCAAGAGGTTTGCAGGGGTGAAAGTCCCTGTGAAGGGCCAGCCCCTCAGCAGCTGTACACCCACCCTGCCCAAGTGCGAGGTGGGTGCTGTGAGCTGCAGGGTCTGGGTGGTGCTAAAGCACGGCTGCAGCCCCAGCCCAGCGCAGGGTGCAGCCAGCCGAGGCCAGGGGCACTGCAGGTGGGGGGTCCCATCACATCAGGGCATGGATGTAGTGCTACACGTACAGTGACTCTTCGAACACAGGCCGTGCCTCACCATGGCTCACAAATTAGATCAGCATGAGACAAAATATCATCATGAACTCACATTTTCAAGATGGGATGCGGTGTTTTGCTTCTTATAACAGTGAGGATTTGCAGTGGCTGAGGGTGGGCTTTTTCCCTTGTTCTTTTGTTAAAGAACAGAAAGTGTTTGGAAAGTAAACTCTAATATTTCAGCTACAGATTAGGCACCTTTCAAACAAAATGGCTGTGACTGCTCACTGCCAGTTAATCCCTGCATGGAGCTTTTTGGTTAAAGAGCTGGAGGGAGGTGGGGTTTTACTTATTTGTTCAGAATCAGGGTTCTGTCCTAATTAATTTTTTAGTTGACAGGTTTCTGCTTTGTTTCTCCAAGTGTTTTGATGTATGAGCAGAGATGTCACAGAGGATGTGTGTTTGCAAAAGAGGCTGGTGGGAAAGATCAAAACTGATTTGTTATGTTTGCAGGGAAAGAGGCTCCATATCTGTGAAACAGAGCAGGGAGTGACTGAAGGCCCCGGACACCAGCGTTTTCAAGCTGAAATTGTGGCTATAAGCTGGTGAGCAAAGCCCTGCTGACCTTGCAGAAGCCATGATTTCATGTCAAATGTCTGTCACGTCCTGATGCCCCTCTCTCAAGTCCCAGCCTCTGACCTGCTCTGAACAAAGTAACTCAGCAGAGATCTGGGGATGAGCCCAAGGGTTTCTCTGGCTCTAAGGCTGAGCACAGCAGGGGCTGCTGAGTGATTTAGGAATGAGCTGGGCTGGGAGAAATGCTAGACAGGTCTCTGACCATTTGCAAATAAGCTGCAAAATCATGCTCACAATAGGGCTGCAGAGCTGCCTTTTGACTGGAACCATGCCTGGAAAATGTATTTCCCAAGTGGGGACTTCAGCCATTACAAATCCCTGACTGATGTGGTCGAGGAACATGGCAAACACATGACCCATTACCATGATCCGCCAGGCTGGATCCTGCTAATGTGCTTGTTTAACCCTCTCCAACACTACCCAGAAGCTTCTGCCTCTGAGTGTCTCCAGTGTCAGCCCTTCCTGGTGCAAACCCCCCATCCCCATAGGCACAGGCAGATGGGAGCTCCCTGGAGGAGAGCTGGCCTGGCTGCTGGGAAAGCAGCAGTGGAGAGCATGGGAACAGGCAAGGAGCTGGCTGCACTGCTCCCACGGAGCCTGGGAGTGAGTGCTTGCTGTGAGAACTCATTAGTAGGGCTGTGGCTTCAGTGCTGCATGGGGTGGGACAGGGAATTGTCACCTCTTTCCTGATACCTGACTTCTTCTGAAAACCGTCAGCCCCCCTGATTCTCTTTCTTCTGCCTGCCTTTGTCCTTCATGGCAAGCTGTTGCCATGGTGGATGGCTGGGGTGTGGGGTCTATGATGGGATGGATGGAGGTAGTATGGTAGTCCTGTTCGGGCTCCATAGCAAAATCCCTATGATTAATGGACATGGTTTCATGGTTTTGGGGACCCTTAAGGGCATGGACGCACGTGAGGAGCTCCCTGTCCCACCCTGCATCTTGCTGAGGATGTTCACCTCCACAGGCAGACAGTGAGCTGCCACTGCCCTTTATGAGCTGTTCTAACTTGTCTCTAACAGGGCTCCAAGAGCACAGTCTGCCTGGAATCACTGTCATCCACAGCAGCACTGTGGCTGGGCCTGAAGTTGGTGCCAGCTGAGGCGCTTGGCAGAGATGCACAGACGTGGAGCTGGGTGCTCTCACCTCTCCAAAGAGCTGTGGCACTGTGTCCTGATGTTGGCATAGGCTGGCACTGTGCTTGGTCAGAGGATGCTTTTAGACAATTGTGGCTGGGAAGGATTGAAGAGGGTTTCTTCATCTTTTTAAACAATAGGTTACAGCAAAATCCATCCCCTGCCTCTTTTAAAGACAGCTCCTTTTCCTGGTGGGTAGATAGATATAATGAGATTCTCAAACTCGTAAATCTGCTGCGGCTTTATTACCTGCATCTGTTGGAGATGATGTGAAGAGAACTTCATACAGAGAGGACTCTTGAAAGGTTACAAAGGGAACCAGCAGTCTTCAGAAAATCTTCATCTAGAGAAAACAGCCAAGAAAACCCACGCAGAAAAAAGCACTTGAGCTGGATGAACAGGTGTCAGGGATGAATGCAAGCGACGCGGGCAATGTGGCACCTTGTTGTGAAAGCAAGATGAAGCCAGTCCCCCGTGTGGGGCAGCTCTGGTGCAGGAGCCAGCCTGTGGCTGCTGTGCACAGCCCCCAGCCCAGCACCAGGCATGCAAGGGGCTGGCCAGCAGCCCTACCCTTGCACCTGGCACCCCTGTGCTGGCAAGGAGGGGCATGAACAGGGGCAGAGCTGAAATGTGCTGGGCCTTTCTTAATTTGCCCTCTGGTGAATGTTGCCCCCATTTCAGCCTCTGCCCTGAGGCAGGGACACTGTGCTGAGTCTGCCACAGTGGACAGCCCCATGGGTGGGGTCATGGCACATCATGGCCTCACCACATCCCCATGCTGCTCCACCATCCCTCTGGGCTCTCACAAAGTCACCTGTGGGCCCAGTGATCTGGGAATGGAAAGGGGTGCAGGAAATGGCCATGGAAGTTAACTGTGTGTTAAGCTGATCAGCACCCAGGTGAGCTGGTGGCAGCTCTGTACTTGTTGAAGAGCCATTGTCCAAGGACTGGAAAAACCCTGGAAAGATTGCTGTAGCTCCTGAGCAGAGTGACTGTTTCTCTGCTGGGACGGCCTGCTCAATGTGTCTCTGGCCAAGAGAGTGGCAGGAAAAGACGTCCCAACCAGTGCCTTGCTCCAGGACCAGTGGTCAGGGAGCTGTGATTGCCAGGCAGGGGGCTGCAATTAGTGAAAATGGGCTGGAGATGGTACCAGAAGGTGCAGCCTTCTCCCAGAGCACAAGCTGTCAGGCTAGGTCATGTCTGTAGTGTGATGCAATGATGTCCTCATGATGTCACAATGCAATTTGATTTTAGGCAGCGATTTTAGTGGTAGAGAATTAGACTTTAACCTGCCACTTCCTGTTGCAAAGGGGAAGATGTGTTTGCTGGCTTTCCTGCCCCAGGTAGCCTCTGCTCTTGCTGACACCTCACCCTTGCTGAGACAGGGAGGCAATCCAGAAAGCTGAGCTGCAAGTGGGGAGAGAGCAGATGACATCTTTAAGCTGTGATCATTGAAGAGTATTAACTGCTCTTGGGCTTTCTGACTGCCAAAAAGTGATGCTTGAGCAATGTGGCGCCAGGAATCCTGAAGTCACTTTTGTAGCCTTGGAAAATGCAGCTGCTTTGGGATTTCAGCCCAAGACGGCTGTTATTATCCACTGTGCAGAATGAAGCTTCTGTTGGGAGCTTTTACAAAGGCCATCAGTCTTCCCAAATAGTGGTTGTTTTTATCACCTGGCAGTAATGATACTCTCTGGTCCCTTTAATATCCGAGTGTGTTCCCAAAGTGAGACTGGGAAACTCATTTAGGGCTCGCCCCCTCCAAGGGAAACAACTTACAATTTTCTGCCAGGTAGCCCTACTGTTGTGAGAATGGGCACGGCTCACCTAATAAAAACCTTGCTGACAGACATGACCTCCTGGAGGTTTATCTGAGTCGTTTGTTGCGGAGCAGAGCAACATATATCAGGGCTGAAATAGGTGCCAAGCAGCAATCCTAATGCACGCTGTGTCTTCTGTAATTGATTCACAGGCAGGACAAATACCCGGTGGAGAGCACGAGGGGCCCTGCCTGCTCTCCCAGCTAAAATGTTATAATGCTGTGTGAAATCGTATTGCTGAAGCCCGTGGCTAAAATCCAGCTTGTGGGCTGGCTGGCTGTAAAGCTGCATCACTCAAAATATCCCTGTCCCTGCATGCACTGGCTGGGGCACTTGGGCTCCAGTTCAGAAGGAAACATATTAAAAAATGGATCAAAAGTTATGACTCTTGCCAGTAATGTGTGTGCAGCATTGCATGTGCATTGGCTTCCATTATTTGGTCAATGCTGTTTTATTGTTCCTCCAGGTAAATGTTGAATGAGGAAAGGCTTTGTCCAGTTGCTTGTTTTGGTCAGTAAATGCTGTGGGTGCCCTGGGGCGAGGCACTGAGTGATGGTACCAAAGGCACTTAAAACCACAGGAAGCTGTGAATTTTAGGGATGGCTAAAGTTGATGGAGATGGCTTGGCGTGGCAGTGTGGTGTAAAATAGGTGGTGGCTCTAGGAACACCCCAAATTCTCTGAGCAAGGAAAAAGCCTTAAATTTGCTCATCTGGCATCTCATACATAGACGTGGGGGCAGCTGTGGTACAACATCCCAGTTGTTTAGCGACTGGGGAACTTGGACGGGGGAGGCGCCTGGGGAGATGTGAAATGTCACTGGACACCCCTAAGCAGCCTCCCCAAAGATACGGGCTGGCTGGGGGAGCAGGTAGCAGAGGGAAGCTGCCATCTCCTGCGAGCCTCTTAATTTCATCAGCTGCACAGGGCCGCTTCACCACGCATCCCCCCCGGCATGCGATCAGGCAGAATTAGAGATTTGATCCTTGGGAAGGGCTTACAGTGTGAAACTGGAGGAGCTCAGCTTGTTTAGCTTATTAAAAAGAAGATCAAGAGGTGACTTAATTGTGCTGTGTGAGGTACCTTCATGGGGAGAGGAAGGCAGGTATTAAAAGGCTGTTTAATCTAGAGGAGAAAGGCATCGCACGAGCCCGCGCCTGGAAGCTGAAGCCAGACAAATTCAAATTGTGAATCAAACAGACCTTTTAAAAAGCGAATGTTAATAAAGATTAAACTACCCAGGAGGGCGGTGCATTCCCTCGCCTTTGATATATTTAGATGCAGACAGGACGCATTTCTGCGCCATACACTTGAGCCAAGCAGGAATTACCAGGCTTGGTAAGGAGTAATTGAATGCCAGACCCGGCCCTGCATCGGGGAGGGTCAGGTGGGATGATCTAATGGTCTCTGCTGGCCATCAGTGCTGCCATGTCTGGAGGCTGTGATTTGTGTGCCTATGTCCAGGCAGCTGGCAGGGACACGGCTCTACCAAGAAAAATCAGTGGGGAAACACAAGGAACATGGCACTGTGTCAGAAGGGACAAGAAGACAAGTGAAAACTGATGTGTTTGTGGAGTGTCAAAATACTAGAAAGGAAAGGCTTTTAGCCAGAAAAAGGCTTTTTATTTAAAAAAGCTGATTAACTCTGGATACTAGCAGACATGTACATTTTCTGTGCTTAGCTACCCCTCATTTTTCTCACAATTCATTAAAAATGAAATCACCCCTCAAGTTTTATGTTGACCAGGAAATAAAGGCTTCAATATGAAAGCCTCATTTGGGGAAAGCCAAAGATAAGTCATATCCCAGTTTCATGTAAGTAGGGTACAGTGAAATGATACCTGAAAACCTCAGTGAGACCCAGGAGTAACTCAGGAACCACTGCTCACTGGACAATGCTGGAGTATGTTGTGAATTTACTTTCTTCTTTGTTTTTATGAGCCACTCCCCAGGGCTGGCAGTTGAGTATGGATGCAGAGAGGAGCTGCTGTGGGTTGTCCCTCATTGTTTTTAATAATACTGTGATTCAGCAGAGCTCATCTCCCACTCAGGGCCCCGAGACCCTGTCTCAGCCCTGGCGGATGGCCTGCCCGGAGCAGGATTCTGCCATGCAGCACAAAAGTGTGGAGGGATGCACTGGGTCTCAGCTGCTCCCAGGCTGAGTGATGGGCTCCTGCAGCAAAGGATGGACCCTGAGGGAGGGTTGCTGAGAAGTTGTTGTTCAAGGTGTTTTTCATAATATTTAAAAAATGTGTTTGCTTCCTCTTGCAAATGTTCAAACATCTTTAAAATGTCTGTGGTGCCAAGCTGCTTCTCGCCCTGTTTTAAGAAAAATAAGCTTTCTTTAAGGAAAAGGAGCCACAAAAAGCGCAGCAAGCCCAAAGTTAACAGCGAGCAGACCGAAACTAAATTAACACCAGCAAGATTTCAGCTGCCCCTCCGAAATATTGTGTCTCACGGCAAAGGGTCTGGGAAAAGATGGGAGAACAGATTGCTTTAGCGCATCTTCATGGTGTCTCTGCGGCACAGATGAAGCTCAGGCTGGGTCTCCTTCCCCTTGCCAAGCCTGCAGTGAGGACACATCCCCCAAAAATGGACATTCAGAGGCGCAGGCTCGGCAGTGCCATCAACACCCATGGGTCCAGCACCACAACGGATGCAACTTGAGACACTATAGATAGTTTAGAGAAACATCACCTGCAAAACCAGAGCATGAGCCCAAATAGAAGCAGCGAAGAGGAGGCAAGGCACAGGGCAGGAGAGCCTGGCCCTTCTCCACTGCCACAAATTAGAGGCGAAAGAATGGGAGCGTTAGCCATTGGCCATGGTGTCACAGCTCTGTGTGGATTACATTGGCCAGCTTCAGTGATGGAAATAGGCAGCCAACAGTGAGTTCCTCTTTGTAACAGAAAATAGTCAAAACAGCTTGAAAACTATTCATAATGAGAGCTCTGAGAACAGCCAATGCTACACACACAGAGTGAATACTGTCATTAAGCACTCTTTGGATGACAGTCCCAGCAGTTCATTATCCCCCATCACTGCCTAGGGAGGCTGGTGGTGGAGGAGAGAGAGGGGTAAGCTTTTTTAAAAATAATCCTTTTTTTTCCCCTAAATTAATCTCCACTGTAAAGCAGAGCACCAAAGCAGCAGTATAAAGGCAGCATCCTGCCTCGCCGGTGACCTCTGAGGCTGGAGCGTGGGGCTCTTGCAAAAACTGATGCTGCAAAAACACAATTCCAGCCTTGATTTTATTTAATTTGCTAATGGATTGTATTTATCCTTTCCTTTTTTTTTTTTCTCCCCTTTTTTTTTTTTTTTTTTTTTTTCTTTTTTTTCCAAGATATGGTTTCTGGGTGTATTTTCTTTTTAAAAATTTACTTTTAAGACCCTGGCTAACTTTTCTGACTCATATCTGGCAGCATCTCCAGCAGGTGTGAGCTCCAGCCTCATCACCCATTCACCATGAAGCAGCTGCCAGAAGCCTCCTTCTCCACGTGAGGGTACTCACGGGCAGGTTGTGACTTCCTCATGTGGATGCAGGTGGGTGTCTCAGGCTGTACCCATGAAGCCCCCCACCACGGGGACTACAGGGCAGGGGATCAGGCAGGAGGAGCAGGTCTCCCAGCTCTTGGCCTGCGGAGAAACAAATCCTGTAGTTACCTGTGCCTAGGGAAGGGGTGCAGGATGCTGAGCTGGGTATGGGCAAAGGGCTGGCAGTGCTGTCCATGTTTGCACACCAAGCCACAGTGTATCCTGCCCAGGCTAAATGGGGACATCAACTGGAGGCGTTTTATAATTGGCTCCTCGTTTGAAGAAGAAGTTTTTGTTTTTGTCAGGGACAGTGTTACAATGCAGATTGGGTCTCCTGACCAGAGGTTTTTAGGATGTGAATATCCCTGTATGCCCAGAGGAGACCTCTGTGCCCTTGCCTGGTCAGAGGAGCCTATCACTGCCATCCAAATTCATCATGGCATCCCTTGGCATCAGGAGGAACATTTGTTAAAACTTGTGCAAGTATTTCCCTAGCCTACAAAGTCACCTGGGCAGCTGTGATGAGTCACTGTGGCTGTGTGTGGCTCCCTGAATTTCATCAGCATTATCTTTCCTTCATCCCCAGTATCTGAGGAAAGCATCATAACTTATTCCTGAGTCAGAATGCTGAATCTCTTCAATTCCAGCAACATTGCTGTGTTCACAACCTTGTCATTATCCTGAGGCTGATAACTTTCAGGCAGAGGTGTTAATTTTTTAAGTCATTGAGCAATGTCCTGTTTGTGACACTGGATATTCAGAAATACAAGATACAGCAGCCCTTTCCATCCTCCCAAATTATCCACCATTCCACCCAGCCTCACTCTCCTCCTCAGCCCTTGAAATAGATCCTGATTTAGAGCTGGTCAGCTGCAGGTCCCATTACAGCCCCCTCCTCACGTGCTGTGGTCTGGCATCTCTGCACTTCAGGGACTGCAGATCACCATTGGAATGGTTTTATCCCAAAGCAGTACACTGCTCGTTCCCAAGTGTGGCACTGCTCTGTTTTAATGAGCTTTGGACACGGCATTGTCAGCAGAGCCCTGGCTGTTTGGTGATGGTCAGTGGGGATAATTAACCCAGTGTGTGCCCAGAGCCCCATGCTTGCCTGTGGCCCCAGCTGGGGCAATGCCAACAGCGCGGATGGGCTGTGGCTGAGATGTGAAACTGCCTCAAAGGGGCCCACTCTGACCCATCTCTTCCTCTTAAATTGAGGCTAACATTGTTTCTAAGCTCAAAGTCTAACTTCTCCCTTTGGAAAAAAAGAAAAAAAGACTATTTTTGAAACAGCTTTCAAGTGAGATTGTGTGACTTGCTCCATAATGCCACCAGACCCAGATTAGGATGCTCCTTACTGATACCTGTATCTGCACCTGGCCTCCACAGAGCTGGTGGGGACAAGGCTGGGGCTTCTCATCCCAGGGAAATGGGCTAATGTGCTTTGCACCACCCCGTTCCCTGAATCCCCAAGGCACACAGCCCCATCGGGGTGCCTGGGAAGGGTTAACTGTGCTGCTGCCTTTGCCTTTGGCCACTTCAGCATGTTCCTCGGTGTTTGTCCCAGCCCTTTGGAGTGTGCTGCTGCTGCTGCAGCTGGAAGGAGCTGCTTGAATGGCACTGAGTACTTGCGTATTTGTAGTTCAGAAAAGCAAGAGTTACTGAGATGGCTTTCCCTTTCCAGGAGGAAAGCCAGAGCCAGGACTGATCTTCCTCCTCCTTTCCTCTAAACCAAAACAAACAGAACTTTTTAGCTGCTTCAGCAGGTAATCACTGCCTGTGTGTCAGAAAGAGCCATGAAAAACACCGTCCTCGACACAACTGTCCTGCCACATGTTGGCAGAGAAGTGGCACCTCCTGGGCACTGGGATTTTCTTGCAGTGGCAGCAATGGGCAGCGGTGATGGGCCAGCCTGTGGCAGGAAGTGGCACAGCTTCCCTGCCTGTCCCCATCCACGTCCCTGTCCAGGCTATGAGGGCTGGGAGGCCTCAGATGGTGCTGTTGTTTAGGCAGGGTCACCAGTACCTGGGAAAGCCCCCCCAGCAGGAGACCAGACTCCCATCACCCCCGAGTGTGGGTGCAAGAGAGGGATGTGGTGATGACAGCGATGGGTGCACACAAGCCACATCTCCCTGGCTTAAACAGCGTTTGTCACCCAGAGGGAGCAGCAGGCCTGGTTTTCTACGTGTTTGCAGAAAGTCTCCTCATCCAACAAAATAAATAAATGGATAAATAAGAATTGCCGGGCGAGATGCGGTGGCAGGGTGCCAGTCCCAGCACAGCCAATTCATTTTCAGTTCTCATTAATTTGGACTGACCTTTGCTCACATTTCTACCATGAGCACGTTCAAAACAAGGCAGACATTTAACTCTGTTTTGGGCAACGTTACTCCAATGTGGCTTTTTTTTTGCATAGCTCTCTCTTTTATGGTAAGCAAATGTACTGCCAACTTTTCTCTTGCTATGTACACCAGCGAAGGGAACCAGATGCTTTGTGTTTTCCTCCGAAATGTATCTGAATGTTGCTTTTTGTTTAGTGTTTCCGAGGGAGGGCTGGCTTACAGACAGCATTTCATAAATCCAGTCCTCTCTGCACGCTGTTTCCCAACTTACAGCGGGTCCTGGCTGTGGCTCCTGGCTGGATTTGCAATCTCTCCTCACACAGTGTGGCAGCAGCCCTGGAGGCACTAAGGGGCCGATTCCCAGCTGTTCCACTCTCAGTGGGGCATGGTTGCCTCTGGGGCAGACCCCACTGGAGGGGTCCCCAGTGATGTGCAGCGAAGGGTGTGGGGCAGGGCAGGCTCATCCCCCTGACTTCTTTCACAATAGACCGTTCACAGCCTGGCTGTGGCTGTGGCTCTTGAGGAAGCTCTGGGTTCAGCCTGGAGACACATCCCAGGGGAAACAATCTCCAGTTCAGGAGTGGGGTTTGCTGCTTGTGGGGAGCAGGATGTGGGGATTTGCCTGGTGAGTGCTGCTTTGCCTCTGGAAATGGAGGGCTTTCACTCCCTCATGCTTGAGGACACCGGGGCCATATGGGGCTGCCTGTGGCCACCCCTCTTTGCCAGGGGCTCAGAGCTGGTGTTTTGCATGGTGGAGGCTGCTCCTCCTGTCCTTGCCAGTCTGAGCTGTTGAAGCCAACCCAAGAAATTCTTGCTGTGCAAGAAAATCATGCAGTCTTGGGAAAGATTGTCAAAAATACCTGTGCCACCAGGGCACTTCTGGCCATTTTAAATAATTCCTGTCCTCTACCTCCATCTGTACTTCTGCTGCTATTTTTATAATCACTCTTCAGCTTTCAACTCCTTATCTTCTTTAGCTCTCCCTCTCCTTTTCGCACTTCATGCCCTAAAATCTTTTCATCACCTTTTTTTTTTTCTTTTTTTTGGGGTCTGATTGGGCTTTATTTCTTCTCCTCCGTCAGATTTATGTGAGTTGTCAAGTCCAGCAGCCGTTTGTCTCTGCCTGATGACAGACTTGCGTTCCACCCCCCTCCGAAATCAGATTCATGGCTGTTCTTTAAGGCCCTTTAATATTTTAATGCTCTGACTATAAATTCCATTTTCTCTAAGCTTCAATCCTTCTGTGGGCCTTCCCGCAGAGGGCCAGGGGTGGCCCCCCCGCTCTCCGCCGTGATTTGCGGTGTGTCACAGGCAGCGTTTGCCATGGCTTTGCTCCACGCACGGGAGAGGAGGGCAGGGGAGGGGAGCGTAGCAGGAATTCGCTTTTCCTTAAGCTCAAACGATTCTTCAAACCTTGACAGGAATTGACTTTTTTTTTTTTGCTTTCAAGACATGATTTGTTGTGGGCTTGTTGTGCTTTTTATTAAAATGCTCTCGTGGAGTGCTTAGAAAGGTTGGCTTTGCACAGCCTCAGCTTCCTTCTTTAATAAATGCAGCCTCGGCTTACAGTTTTTCCCTCTGATGTGTCAGCTGGGGGACTCACTCTCCATCTCAAATACACCCAGACTGCTTAAATCATCCTTATTTCTCTCAGAGGGAAGAGAGACTTTTGCTCTCCAAAACTTTTCACACCCTAAGTTAATAAAACTTCTCTGCTGAAAGGGATGGATGTGACACTGTGCTGAGGATTTCACGGCCGAGCGCTGGATTATTGCTGTGGTGTAAAAGGCTCCCCAGCCTTGGTAAGCACATTGAATGTCTTCTTAAAATATGAGGTTGAAATGCATTTGGCAACGGCTGCGTTGCTCAACACAGCCCATCAAGGAGGTGTCCTGTGCCTCTGCTGAAGACACTGCTTGGGAGTGTGCTTCCAAGGGTTGCAAAGAGAGCTGGGCTGGGAGCCAGGGCAGAGTTACTCTGTATAAACCCAGGAGACCAGGAGGGCAAAAAGAGTGCTAGAAATTTTGACAGTTTTTGTAAAGAAGTCAAGTCCGTTATGAAGCATGAGATTGGCAGCTGATCCGAAGGGTGACAAAGCAACCCTGCGCAATGCCAGGAGGGACCTGATAGGAAATTATCAGCAACATCTGGGACAGCTATTTCCTCTAGGTTTGTAAACATTTAACCAAGGAAATATTAGCGAAGTCTGTTGCAGCAAACAGTCCTGAGCCACCAGCATGGGCTGGCTCACCCTGCAGCCCTCCACCCACTGCCGCAGCACAAGGAAGCAGAGCTGTATTTCTTCCCTTGATTTTTGGCACCCAGGCCAAGGCAGGGGTAGAGCTGCTGAGTGTTTAATTCACTGCTTTCCATTTTGGATATTAGTGGTTCAACTGAGTTATGACACAGGAGCCGAGAGAGGAGTCATTCCCTCTCAATACATTCAGGATTAGTTATTTTCCCATTAAACTGCTTTAGACATGGTGAGTTTGTTGCCTCAAATGGGTCACTGCATGTAACGGGAGTTGATATGAAAGCCTAGTCCTACCTGATCAGTGTGAGTGATAATAGGAACCTATTGAATTCAATGCAAATTTTGCTACAGATGTATACAGTCCAAAACTCAGTGTCACCCTCTGTATTTACACCACAGGGCTCTACTGAGCAGCCACAGTAAGGCTGAAAGGACACAGCAGGGACACAGCAGTGGTGGCACTGGCTGCAGTCAGGTCCCCAGTGCTCAGCTCACCAGGAGTCAGCGCTTGGGTGTTCACCAACACCTCTCATGGCCAGGTGGGTTTGTCCATTTGGGGTGTAAAGTGGGAAGGTGTGAACTATTCCGGTGCAGCTACAATAAACAGAGCAATCCAACTTTCATGGGAAGTGGCCATCAGGAGCTTCCCAAAGGAGAGAAGGTGCCCTTATCGGTGCTCGTCCTCATGCTCTAGGGAGCCTGGCAGTTAGGGATGCAAAGGCCATGTGCTGCAATGCATAGGCTCCCTGCGGTCCCTTCAGGGAGAAGGTGAAGCACGAGCCTCCCTGCCTGCCAAAGTCATTGACCATGGCAAACCTGGCACCAGGTTTCACTCACTCCCATTGGATAGCTGGCAATAGTGCCAGGCTCCGGGAGACAGAGGCATTCTTCAGAGAGAGACAGAAGAGAGTGAGGCAACGGGAGGCTCTACTTGCACCTGCCTGCAATTAATTAATTAGGAATCCACTCATTAGCTCAGCCCCATGGCTCCCCTCACTGCCAAGCCCCCAGCTGTCCAGAGAGCAAGTCATTATTTGAAAAGATTTCCCATTAAATCCAAAAGCAAAAGAATATTTGAAAAAAACGGGGCAAGAGAAACAGCAAGGGTGTGCACACGATTGCAATCAGCTCTAGAGATGTGCTGGAGTGGCTGGATCCCCATCTTGGAGCAGCCTGAGAATGGCGAAATCGATTTCATTAGCCTGCTCAGCCCCTGATTACTTTTGTGCCACATGAAACACCCCTAGTGGCTCCCCACGGTCCAGCCTCTGCTGGCAGTCAGTACCCTTGTGTGCATGGCAAATGCACTAGGGCACCCTGGGTCCCACCCCATCCTGCCGGCTCCACAAGCAGCCCCACCCAAGGGCAATCCAAGCTTGTGCTGAAAAAAACTGCTTGAAGCTTTCAATTTCCTGAAGTGGGTGCCTGCCTCCCCTTGGTGCCCAGGCAGCAGCTTCAGCCCAGCTCACAGGCTTTTAGCCTCTGCCAGAGCACACATCTGCTTTGCCTGCCGCGTTTCTATTACCTGCTCTCTGCTCCCTGCGCTAGCAGAGGCTCCCCTTAAACCGCAGTGATTTACAGGCGATGTTACGGCAGGACAGGTCTGACACTGATGGAGTCGCTTATCTGCCGTCTCCGTCCTGCTCTCTGACAGCCTCTCCCCCAGGTATCAATCTGCACATCAGTTCTTTATTTCTGGGTGAGGGGAGAGCTGTCAAGGTTGCAGCTACACTGTCATCTTCATCTAAGCTGCCAGCCACCCTTCATCGCTTGAAGACCCTCTTTAAGACACAGACGCTTTGGGAGGGGGTCACCGTGTTGGAGATGGCAGCAAAATTTCATTTGCTCTCACGGTGCCCAGGGCTTGATGGATTGGCTCTCATTTGTCAGGCTGCCCATAAATAAACAAGAGTTTCCAAGCTGTAGGTTCAGCCCCACAACTCCTCCCTTCTGCAGCCCCGCAGCGGCTTCTCGCTGCCTGCTGCAGGGTGCTGGGACCCCTGTGAGACACGAGGCTCCCCTGGGCCTAGGCTGCCACCAGGGCAGTGGGACAGAGCAGAGAGAGGGTGGAGACGACAAGTATGTGGAGCCAGGCTCGGCAGTGGGGTTTGCCAGGCATCCCCACTGTCTTTGTGACGCCCAAGGACGGGGCTGAAACTGAGCTGCAGACCACCCCATCCCAGTCACTGCCCACTTTGGCAGGTTCATGGAAACAGGATAGGGATATGCTGGGATACCAGCACATGCGCCCTTGTGACGTGAACAAACTGCCACCGTCTGCCCCTCACCAGTGCACTTTAGTTTTAAATGATGTTTTTCTTAGCCTAAAACTGCACTCCTCTTGGGATCGCTGGCAGCACTGGGCAGTGGCACAGGGTGACAGGAAGGGACCTGCATCCACTTTGGGGTTTGCTCTCAGGTGCTTTTGGGCCAGAGCAGCTTCCAGCTGTCCCCAGCTCTGATAGGAGAGGCTGTGTGTGTGCATTGGGTCTGTGTTAAAACCCCATGTCACCTCAGTGTGCCAGGCAGCCTGGGGTAATCCAAAGGGACAGGCAGTGCACAGCAAAGGACTGCAGTGGGCATGGCCCTCTGTGCCTCCAGTTGCACCTCATTTCCCTGGGGTTTCTATTACCAACAGCCCTCTTCCAGTTTGGCTTCCTTGTTGCTGCTCTTTCATGAATAAAAAAGCCACTGAAACATAATCTCTACCATAATGTTTATTAAATAGTAATTTTAAAAGGTTTTTATACAAATCATATAAACACAGTTTTATTTTTTGTTTTGTTTTTTTTGTTTGTTACACCGAAGAATCACAGTAAAAGCTCTTTAAGTCCATAAGTCCTGGCTCAGCCAGTGAACGGTCAAATACCTTGAACTGCAAACCTTGGAGAATTTCCATTTCTGCATATAATTTCTTAATGGTTTAATTCCCATGCTCACCTCCTGCACCTTCCCACAAAATGAAGTCACCCAGCACTACAGCCCGCCCATTAGCAACATGTCCTGCCATGGGAAGCGCGTGGAGGCAACAGCCCGTTTAAGCAAAGGCATTAATGCCAATTTTTTTTTTTTTTTTTCTGAATTTCACAGAGGGAATTGCAATCAGCAAACCTAATCTATTTGCAGAGGAGGATGCAATGAATTGAATGCACTGATGACTTTTCCCCCCCTCCCTGTTGAAGTTACAATCAAACACAGTTTTCCGTAGAACAGTAAAGCACCTGGCAGAGGTAAGTGAGGTATTGGCTGTGCAGCATTATCGGCCTTCTCCCACCTGGCAAGTGCACACGTGGGCCCTGCCCCAGCTGCCAGGGGCGAGCGGGACACGCGGGCTGGGCGCTGCGCTGGGCCCGTGCCACGTTAGTGCCAAGGTCAGCAGTATCCTCCTGCCCCAGATCAAGAGATACATTAACACGAGTCAGTCCCACAGAATAAGTCACATACACGATACATACAGAGAATTCACGTGCGTGTGCAAACACACTATTTCTGAATATATGTATATATGAACTCTTCTCTCTGTACGCCTACTAGACACCATAACATCACCTTTTTAATTATATATTTTCACCTATTGTTTGCCTAAGTTGGCTTTTCTACTGTATGGTCCTTTTCCATTCATCCTTCCCCTCTCCAGTGATTTGAAGGGGATAAAATCACAGAGCAGCAGCAATCCAGCTTTGAAATGGTCTGGTACATTTCCTCTCACTGCCTCTGTTTCTTTTGTACAGTAAAATAACACCCCTGTGGAATTTGTCTGTGAAAAACGCCAAAAGAAATAAGGTGATTCGAAAGGAGAATCAGAGACACATTTACTGCTGTTTTGTTGGGTGCACAGTGTGAATTAAAAAAATGAAGGCCTTTGTGTGTGCGCATCTCTGCGTGTGTGTACGAACCGTGGATGTTCTGATGACGTAGGTGCTGTGTCTGCTCCCCCAGTACACGTGCGTCTTTCTTACAGCCAAGAAGCGTTTTTTCCTTAAAAACTCATTGTCTGAGGGAGCTCTTCATGAAACAGTAGACAAATATTCCTATTCCCACAGTACCGAGGAGCAGCTGTGGCACTGCTCATGTGTCCATGCTCATCTCCTCTCCAGATGTTTCTTGTGGCCTCAAACACCTGGACTCCTCCTGCACGATGTGTTTGTGGTGCTGGGCAAACCGAGCTTCACAACACATCACACCTTTGTCAATCGTAGTTAGTGAGGAAAATAATTCCATCCCCAACTCAAACTATTTGCCAGGTAACATGTAAAAATCAGGATGTGCCAGGTATTACCAAAGAGCCCCTGGGAAAGCAAACCCAATGTGACAGAAAGGTTTCTTATTTATGTATATGCAAGCGGATAGAGGTGATCCATCTGTACTGAACTGGAAATGAAGGCATTGGTTTGGTGTTCAGCATTTGAAGTCTTTTTCTCCATTCAGTTGTTTTCATAACACTCCTCTCCCACGGCACAGTGGTTAAGTGGAGAGGTGCCAGCTGCCACACAATGTAGCCAGACCATTTGAAAGTAGAAGGATGAGATTTCTACTGGGCTCTACCTGGCAGAGAATGGTGAAGAAGAGCATTTTGTGGGGAAGGATGAAGGCCTCACTTGCTGTTTGATACAGCACTGATCATCAGCTGGAGGAAAAATACTTCTTCTAAGGCACTTGTTCAAAGTAAAAAAAAAAACAAAACACAGCTCATAGATAGAACTTGGGGGTTTTGCTACTGATCAGGAGCAGCGCAGCTTTGCACCGCAGGGGATATGGCAACAGCCGTTTGGTCCAGCAGTGCTGATGGCACCAGCTCACACCCCCCAGCTCCCGGGAGAAGGGGAGTACCAGGAAGGTGAGGGAGTGCCAGTGGGACCCATGGCCAGGCTCCCCAGGGTTGTGGACATGGCTCCAGCCTCCATCCCTGTTCATTTTCCCTCCCTGGCACTTTGGAGAGGCCTCGGCACTGTACCTCAAGTCAAACCCCAAGTGAAGCCCCCTTCCCAAAGCCATTGCCTAAGTGCCAGCAACCTGACAGACTCTATCTTTTGTTTGCTGCAATTTTCTCATTATAGGAAAAAGAAAAATGGCAGGCTCGAGAGGGGTGGGAGATTCAAATAAAGGCCTTCCTGATGAAGGCCTCACCTTTTGCAATCAAAGATCTGGATTTAATAAATGGCTCTTATTCACAAATCACTTTAAGGCTCTTCAGCTTCTCTCAAAGAGGTGCTTCTACACATAGGGTTTCCCTTCTATTTTCTTCCTTAATGATTTCAGAAAGTGCTGTTGTTACTGTTGACACTAAAGCCAGTGTCCTACCTTTCCTCTGCTACTAGGAGAAGGAAAGTTGAAGGTAACAACATGCTTCCATTTTCAGGACTGCAAACTGCAGCTTCCTGTTCTTAGTGTGAAGTGCACAAATCCCTACAACGATATCTGGATGGAGTCTAAAATGGACAGGGGCTCTGTGTGTGTGTGTGTGTTATTTCTAGAGCAATCCCTCAGCCTTCTCAGAAACTCACCAGAGAAAGGAAGTGGGAAATAACAACCAACATTTAGTTTCTCACATCCAAAAGGTAAACCAGGCTCCCTCACCACATCCCAGCCACTCGCATCAGCAGAAAACGAAGATGAACCAAGAAACAAGGGGCTCAGTCCCCTCTCACCCAGCACAGTCTGGTTTGCAGGAAAGCCACTTGGTCCTGGTGGAGTGTGACCCGGCAGCAGGACCTGGTGGAAGGAGCAGTGCCTCCCCTCACTCTTCCTGCTCCCCTCATTCCCTGTTATGGCATTCAGTTCCCATAGAAAACAGCAAAAAATGTACCCCCCTGCCAGCCCACCTCACCAGGCACAAAGCCAAGGGTGATCCCCAGGCACCCATCAGGCCTCTGAGCAGCACTTCTGGTGGTTCATCTTGACCTTGTGCTTGATGCCGTCGTACAGTTCGAAGTTGTAGTTCTCCAGTGTGGTGGAGCTCCGCGAGGACAGCCCGGCGTACGAGCACGTGCAGTAGAGGAGCAGACCAGCGCAGATGGCCCCAAGGAGGACACCGAGGGAGCTCATTGCTATAATGGTCACCAGGATGGGATCCAGGGTGTAGAGCCAGCTTTTCTCTTTGTCCAGCTTTGGGGTTCCTGGAGAGTTAGTAGAGAACAGTGTGTCGTTCCTATCCGATCCAAAGTAATCTGCAGTGGAACGGGCACTTATTATCCAGGAATCACTTTTTATTCCCCCCTCACCTTTATGTATTTCTTACTTGGAGTTGTGATGGCTTTACAAGAGTTAAAATATGTATATGGGAATATCTCAGCATGATTTACTAACCCAGGCCTAGAAATAATGTGAAGCACCAAACTACCAAGAAAGTTAGGCACTCTGATTCACTTTTACACATCAGACCATTGACACAGCATGCAAGCCTTTTAGACCCACCGAAACTCTGGCCCTTCCAGTGCCACTGGGTTCAAAACTATGAAATCAATCTGTCACAGGTCTCAGACCTAATTTTCTTCCTTTACAAGTCAAAATGCCACGCAAGCAGCAATTAATGCTTAAAAGATCAGTTTCACTTGTCCTAGCACAAATACAATATATTGACTTCGCCAGGTTGCTGGCTGTTGAAGAAGGAAAACAGGAAAAGAAAATTAACGTCTTTGAACACTAAGCCACCACTTCAGTTTATGTTCTCAAGTGTGTTCTAGCTCCTAACATCACTAAAGCTGAGGTTTGTGAGCATTCTTAGCATCTGATACTGAAACACAAGCTGCCACAGCTGAATTGTCCATGTGGTATTTGCATACCAACCTGGATCATCGTTGTCTTCAAAGTCTTGCTCAGAGCTTGGAAAGTCATCCTCCATTCTTGGGAAATTCACTAGAACAACAAAATGGGAAGCACTGTTTGTTAAAAGAGGCCTTCGGGGGCATCATTGCCACTAGTCACTGGATTGTGAGACCAGCCCGAAGAAAGTAATAGTTAAACTTCTACAAGGCTCTTCCTCATGGAGGGAGGAGGAACTCCTTATCTTCTTCCCTTGGCCAAAGTCAATGAAGACTCTTGCACACTTGAGAGAACAGAATCTTCACACTACGTCACATTTCATAACCACCAAATGACCAGCTTTTAAGAAGAAAAGAGAGCGAGCGAAAAGCAAAGAAACCAGACAACTTGAATAGCACTAAAATATTGTTACTGGTGCCTCCATAATGGCCATAATTCACTATTAACATGCTCATGGGTATTACCCTTACACCTTGGAATAGGATCTTAGTGCCTGTCATTACTTGCCACTAATGCTGGATCCATTTAGCACACTCTCTGCTTTTCATCTTTTCCCATACATCTTACTGGATATAGAGCTTCAATGACCCAGTTCCTCTTTGGGTTTCATATAACTTCACGGTAATTTGAGGAATTCATGTGTCATCATTATATGTTTTAATGTGAAAGCTGGTTGAGATGGAGAGAGAGGCAAATGGGCGTCCGTATCTAGGTCCTTGTGTTAACATTTTCCTGATCCAAATTCCTTTTAGTGGTGACATTTCTTTCTATTGTTCAGCACAGACCAAGGACTAGTAACCAAATGCACATAATCTGAGCAGAAGTAAGTTATTTTCCTGTGCAGTCTTCCTATCATTATCTCTGCGTACAGTTACCACGGCTCTTTTTCACTTTTCCAAAAGAAAATGTCTTTTCATTTCAACCTGCCAAGAGTTTTCAAAGCTGACTGTAACTTGGGGTCCTCAACTCAGAACGTGTCTCGAAATGATCAGGAATGCAAAAAATCAGGGACTAGAAGGCGATAGAAGTCACACCTTGGAAATAGTTGTGGTTGGAACCAAGATTACTTTGTGTCTTTGCCAAAATGGCAAGATTTTAAAGAGGTAACTTACAAACAACCAAAACCAAAGAATGTAACTTGTGCCTAAAAAGCCACATGAAAAGAAATTGTTCAAAACCTTATAAAAGAATATTTCTGCATATTTGCATGGATATTTAAGACTTGAAGAGGCCTCCTGAATTGTCAAATACATTTTTTTGCTATCCCAGACAACTGTGTCAGACAATCCATGGCAGCGACATTTCAAAGTTCACTTTCAAAGCAGGGTCTCTGCTTGAAGTCGTGCTGCCCCAACAGCACCTGACACCTGACTGCAGCGATCCTCTGCTGGTACTAATGATACCTTCCCACTCCTCGGGCAGAATTGTATCTGCACCCAAAGGTTTAAGGGATTTCTTTGAATTTTCAAGTGAGCCTGGCAACAGGAATGCACACAGCCCAACACTTGCCCCTCCTGCCGATGAGTTCTGCATCTAGCGAGTCAGGTAGGTAAGCTGACTCAAGGCTGCTGGTACCTTGTTGAAGAAACATAGGTGCATGCTGCCTTCTGTAAATCCTCACTTTAGCAGCGAGTTCACATGATTTCTCAACAGTTCTCGAACTGACAGGCCCAGATGGGATCTTAGGGCTGGGAGAACTGCCTGAGGGCCTCTTGCAAACATTTAGAACCAAACATGTGGAAAAATAACTTGCAAAGCAGTTCACACGTGGAGACGTCTGCACTGCTAGTCACCCACTGGAAGACAAGCAGTGAGATTTGCCATCCATGTCACCCAGAAAGTGTATGTTGCTCAAAGACGAGCAGAGGTCGAAATTGGATGACAGTCTGCCCGAGGAGCCCATGTGTGGAGAAAGGCTGTTGGAAGTCATTTGACTTTCCATATTGTAGCTGCTCTAAATTTCGTGTGAGAACAAGCTAGCAATTTGATCCTTTTGTTATTTCCCAGGGTAACCTTGAGGAAAAAGCCAGAAATAAAGAAGTATTGGTTAATCAACACTTTCAAAAGAACACCAGTTCTTCCAGCCTGAAAGGAAGGAGCACTGGGAAAACATGAAAAGAGAGAACATTTATTCAAAAAGCCCAGCCCAGAAACTATTTACTCTTCTAGTGATTTGCTCAATTCCCCATGCTAATACGACTCTTAAGTCCTGCTTAAATTATACTTTTCTACTTCCCCATTTTCCTTCCTCCTCAGGCCCTCATTCTTCTGTTCCCCACATGCCATTTCATTGCCATTTGATTGTATGTTATCATGCAGGGCTCTACACCCTCTGGAAAGCTTTAGAAAAATATAATTCAACGTTGCTTTTTCCATACTGGGGATTCTCGAGTCATTAACTGAATCAGCTCAGGCTGTGTGGGTGTCTGTGGGAATTGAAGCTGGTGGTCTCAGTTCAGTTCCTAGTGGAGATGATTTAGGATCTAGCCTGTCGCAGCATTTAGCTTGCTGTTTGTCATCAGTTAGGCTCCTTGGGGACAAGTCTCAGCAATACTGTCACAAGTAGAGCAGGCCACAGAAGGCAACTCCCTTAGAAAGTGGTCCCTAGAAAAGACCTGCAAGCTGGTGGGCAGAATGGGAGAAACATGCATCGCTCTGTGTTGTGGAGAGCTGCTTGCTTGAAGGGCAGATTCCAGGCACAATTTGCCTTGCATTTTAAAAGGGAAAAAAATATACTGGAGAAAAGTAGTCAAGAAAGTCAGGGGGAAACTGTAATTAAATATGAGGAATGACTTCTCCTGAGTGAAAGGCTGTTTTTAAAGCCTGTGTGCCAAATGACGGCTGTGAGCACCTAGCCAGTCATGGCCAAAAGATGATATTAGCAATGATGTTGGAAACAGCCAGATGCTGAGAAAGGCTGTTATCTGTTGGATCTGAGAGCACTGCCAGCTAAAAGGCTAATTTATGGGACCTGAAAAAAGAAAGATAAAATTCTAATCAAAGACAAGGACTGATTTAAGTACCATATTTGTATGAACTCACATGGAGGGAGAGCAGGACAGAATTAATATTTCCAGAGATTAAAGCGCTTCAGTGTACATCTATTTTAAAATAGTAGCAGGGATGGGAGGGATTGTGCCAGAGCTGATGAGGGGGGCATGAGAGCAGACAAGGTTCTCTGGTGTCCCACCATAGACATACTTGTGCCTCTGGCAGGGAAGCTCTCCAAACCTGCCCAAGGCAGCTCACCTCTCCAAAGCTGAGTTCAGCATGTCTTATGGCCTGGCAGGTACTTGCCACCACCACAGGGGCTTGATGCCAGCCCTCCTGCCCAGCCTTACCAGCAGCATCACCACCTCGGGCAGAGAGCTCTGCACCAAGCCAAGAGCAGCTGCTCTGGAGAGAACACCCAGCCCTGATTGCTGGAACCTGGACACATTCTTCCAAGGCAAAAGACAACTGTCAGGAAAAATATTGTTGTTTTTTTCTAGCCTAACTTTGTTTGGTTTAAGTCCAGACACCAGGTGCTGCCTCCAGCCAGGTCCTCCTCCCTGGGGCAGAGCTCTATCATCCTGCATCTCTCTCTACAACACAGGCATTTGCCGATTATCTGCGGTGTCTCTTGGAGTCTTTCTGGGTGACCAAACTGAGCCTCTCAGCAGGAGATGCCTTCCCAAACAATATATCAAACTTGCCGCAATTTCCAGATCTTATTATTGCCTGCCTAGAGCTGCTCTGGCACAGGATAGCCTGGCCAGGAGAGCACCCAGGATGCACTCCCAGCATCCCTGTGCTTCTGCAGGGGTCCATGGGCTCTGGGGCTGAAAGCGATGCACCAGGTGGTGGTGGTTTGTGAGCTCTGCTACCTACAGTTTTCATTCCCAGTAATGTCTATGGCTGTGCCTGCTGGGACAAAAAAGCAGAGCGTGTAGGAGGAAGAAAAACAAATTGCTGGTTTTGGGGAAGTAAGCAGCACATGGTTGTTTCCCCACTGTGGAAAGGACTTGAGGGCAGCCAGCGACATGCTCACCCCTCTCTCCTGCTGCTGCAACATCCCTCTTGGCCACTGCTATCCTGCCCGGCAAGGGGAGCGTAGGAGGCACACTGCTGCTCTGCTGCCAAACAGTGCCCACGAGGGTCTGAAACATTAAATGCAGCCAAAGCCAGGAAAATCGGGTCAGAAATTGCCATTTCCCAGTCTTGGCAGAGAGAGACGGAGCTCCGGCTCTGCTCTCATCCTTACTTTTCTGTCTTTGCTCATTCCCAGTCCTTTTTCTCTCCACAGCAATAGTGTGACTCCAACACACATCATTTTGTTTTGACACAGCAGAGCAGCCGCTGTGGCCTCGCCTTGACACTGCTCTGCTTGGCGGCTGCGCAGCGCTGCTCCTCTGGCTGGGAGCCCCAGGGGCTGGGGGTGACACCTCCCACCCTCGGCAAATGGAGAAGCACTTCTCAAAGCAGCAGCACAGGCTCCAGGCAGAAACACTCCCTCTGAATCCCCCATTGCTCTGTTTCCAGCTGAAAATCCACCTCCCTTCTCTCTTTCCCACTCCTCCAGAAACACAAGACTACTTTAGTTTACAGAAGGGATAAAACTCTGCCAAATTTCAAATTAAAACAGTGCTTTGGCTACAGTTGAGCATTAAAGAAAGCAAACAAGCTGCCACTCCCCAGCCCGGCCTCCCTCCGCAGTACAGGAAGCCCTGGACCTTATTCTCCGATTGCCTTAGGGCTGCCCCAGTGGTGGCCAATGGTGCACACCACTGACCACCACTGAACCATCATCACACTGGGGGCACAGAAGAGCCTCTTGCATTCCTTGGGCTTCCCATATGAAGATAAAATAAGAAAGTATGGCTGGGCAGGTGAAGACCCCCCACCAAAAGCACTTGGAGACACGGAACCAGGCTGGGTGCTTGGTGTGGAAGTGGCCACGGGCAGGCAGCTATTTCCAGTCCCGGTGCTGCCCTCCAACACGTGGCACCCAGCCCTGCTGCACACATGGCAGATGGCCAAGGTGACTGCCCCAAATGAGTACTGGGCCAGGCTTCTCTGCAGATCACACATCCCTGTTGCAGCCTGACCCCTTCTCCAGCGTGTCCTGTGTTTGCACCTCAGCACCGGCACCAGGCCAGGGAAACAGTGGTGGTGGCGTTTGTGTGTATGGCGTGCCAGCAGCATCACACAGCATGTGTTTTCTCTCCCTCTCTCTCAGTGCTGGACTACCTGGCTGAGGAGCTGACATGCAGGTTCAGTGCTCTGTGCTGGAGCTCACCCATCCCAAACCGAGCAGCTCCTCAGTGCAAGGGTGGCACTGCCCCTGCCGCTGCCACGAAAGGGCTCAGAGGTGGGGGAGAAGCTGGCAGCTCAGTGGCATCCTGGTATGTTCACCCTCCCCATTGTTGCTGTTTGTTTTTACAGTGCAATGGCTAACGACACGATTCCTCAAACTGGCAGTCACGCCTGCAGTCTCTGCTAAGAGCCGCCAAAGCCACTGATGGAGGAGCTGTGGCAGAAAGCCAGGCGGCTGTCCAAGCCTGCCTCAGGGCCTCGCCTGCTGTCTGCGTGCCTCAGTGCTGCCCTGACACGGGGTAAGTGGGGGCCTGCCCTGGTGAAGTCAGTAGGTTTTCACAGGGTTTCCAGAAGGGCAAAAATCCAAACACAGCCACATGCACAGCCTGGTTTCTACCTTGTTCCCTTGTGCTCGGCAGCAGAGACATTTCAGCCGGGCCAGGAAAAGCCAACCTCAGCCCCGCGGGGGAAGCAGCCCTGGAGTCCCTGTGCCAAGTGTTACCCTGCAGGTGCCTGCCCTGGCAGGAGGCTGACCCAACTGCGCGGCTGGTGAATGAGCTCTGCAGCCTGCTCCTGACCGATCAGCCATCTCGGGCATGCTGACATTGCCAAGGCACAGCACAGCCCTTCCCACGGTGCCCTTCTCTTTCCCAGGCCAGCGCTCGCTCTCTCACATCCCCATTAAGCACTGGCTTTGCCCCAGTGATGACAGAGAGTGCCCACGGACTCCCTTCTGCTCCAACAACACAACACCAACTGTAGAGATGAGATAGAAAGATTGACACCATCAGGCCACATACCACTAGGGAGCCACGCCTGAAGCCTCCCTGTGACACACAGGACACATCAGACTTCCATCTCCAATGCTGCTCCCTGAAAAACAGAGCCCCCACTGCTCCCCTGTAAAGTTTTCCACTTTTTTTTTTTTTTAAGTAGACACTTAAATGCCTGAAGTGTATGGCAGAAGAGTTTGCATCAAAATCACACTAAGCTGTATTTATTTCCTTAAACAAAGCATGCTAATTTTAGCTGCTTTCTTCCCTAGGATGCGCTGCAGCCTGAGCAGCACCCAACTCTCCGGCCAATCTGTCTGTGGCGCATGTACGGAATAATTAATCCTGAACGATTCCTGCCTTTTCATCTGTTTACTTAACAGAATTTTTTTCTTCCTTGTTGGGAAGCCATCAGTCAGTTTCTCCCTCCCTGTTTTTCACATGTGCATATTTGTTTTGAATATTGCTTGAACAGTCGCTGAAGTGTACAAAATGCAAATTACAAGCATAATCTGCTTTGCTGTACAATTAGAGAAAAAAAAAAAAAAGCCCTCTTCCAAAAAAGCAGCATGGGTCCTCAGCTTTGCTTGTGTTTGAATAGCCAATGTGAGGGATCACATTTGAATTATTTTTTTGTTGATGGCCTGAGTTCCTTGTAAAGTCATGAAGTTTCATTGCAAAGCTGAGCTTTATGCCAGGGTAAAGAATATGATAGAAGGAAAATAAATGAAGAAGGGAAGGAAAAACCTCTCAAACTGGCAGCAAAATATATTTCACATGAAACGTGATGCTGCTGACTCTGCTGAAGGGGTGAAAGGTGCACCCAGAGAAGACTGGAAGCAGAACTGCTGCAGCAGAGGTCCCTGTAACAAGCTGGGACGACACAGGGGGAGGGAAAGCAGGGGACATACACCTGTCCAAACACTCGGTGCTGTGGCACCCGGGCCACTCCCATGCAGGTCTCCTGCACAGTCTGACATGCAGAGATGAGGATTGCACAGAAGAGGAAGGCATTGCTGTTTCAATTATTAATTTTGGTGGTGGCTTACCCGTTTTTTTGCTGTGCGCAGGGACAGAGCGTGCAGCTCAGCTGAGCTGGCAGCTGAGCCGGCCCCAGGGGCCCTGGAAAGTAGGATGTCCTGTCTCCAGGGGCCCCAGCTGGAGAAATTCTGCATAATCACACTGAGCAATTTAGCACTTAGGCAACGCTGGTGAAATCCCCAAACAATCCCAAGAGTCAGTCCAGCCTCCCAGAACTCCCACTAATGATTGGTACAAATGTAATGGATCTAAAAGCTGCTATTAATGGCCCGATCCTCAGTGCAGCGAGGCAGGGTGCACACAGCAGCTGCGCTGCTGGGAGCTGGGCCTGCACGCAGCAGGAACAGGAGCTTCACTTGGCCAAAAGAAATAGCCCTGATGCTCCAAAGAGTTTTGAAACTCTGCTTTGCTTCAACCAAAAGCATTCTCGTTAGCAAAGAAAGAAGAAGAAAGAAAAACCCCAGATATTTGTATAAAAATATCATCATTTTATTACATTCCACAATACATCTTCAAAGAATTTCAAATTTCCACAAGATATTTTTCACACACAGGCAACTGGGCAACGCTGGGGATGTCAGGGCTCGAGGAGCAGGGGAGAACTGGGAGTAAAAATCTCGAAGTGACCTTCTGTTTTGTCTTTGGTGAATTTTGGTTTGAAAGACAGGGTGCCACATTCTCCTCTCTGACGCACCAATGCACACTTGCTAAGTCTATGGGGGTGAACCTGGTCAAAGTGAGATCATCTGAACTAGGGAGAATAAACTGACTTTGGAAATGTGACGATATCAGCTGCTGACATGGCTTGGGCTGACCTGAAAATGCAGTGAGCACATGCCAGTATTTCACATCTGTTTTAATTTGCAGCTGACTGAGGGGGATGGGATTCTACATCCCAAACCAGATGCACTGCAACACCAGTGCTGTGTGACGAGGCTCATGGTGAAAGCACCCTGGCCCTGGAAGCCCCTCTCCAAGGACCTTTCAATGGCCCTGCCTTCCAGGTGGCAGGAGCTCCCCAGGTCCATTCTGGCCCTATGGGACAGGCATGTCCCTGCTGCTCTCAAAAACCTCGTGGGAGCCAAGCCCAGGTGCATTGGTGCCCTGAGCACCCACTAGGCCTAATGTGCTCCCCACGGCACATCACCCTGGGCTTTTCTGCACTCATTTTAGACACTTGCTGCTGCAGATGAAGATCCCTCTGAAATCTGTTGTGAAAACAGCATGGGGAGCTGAAAGTGGCTGCATGAATTAAGGCAAGGAGGGGGAGAGAGTGACACCCCCACTGACAGACATCCCCTGGGGATAGGGCTATGCTGCAACAGGGGCCAATACCACTTAAGCACAGTTTGTATTTCTACTTTTTTCCCAGACCAAAAGGCAGCTCAAGACTGCAGGGAAGTTAACAGAGCTATTAATCTTGACTCATTTTATGCAATATCAATGGGCAAAGGAGGGGTGGGCACTAGCAAGTTTAGAAGGGGGGAGGGAATCTGATCACTCATCACAGATGGACACAAACAAGATGGAGAACCTTGCTCACTGGAGGTACTTTTTTTGCCTGCAAACAGATTAGGGTTAACAATTCAAACCACTTTTGCATGTCATCATTCAGTAATTTATATAAGGCATTTCCACTACAATACGCTGGGCCATTCAACAGTCGGAGGCGTGTGGAGGCTCCTCCTCGCCTCCCCAGTTAAAGCAGCAGCAATAGCTGGGCCCCCCAGGCGCACTGGCTGGGCTTGGCTTGCTAGATGTTACTGGCGCTCGAAGAAGCAGAACATTAGCAAACGCAAAACTGACATTCTAGAAAGTCAACGGGCAATTTTTATGATTCAGCAGCTATGAATTGGGCAGAAGAAAAATAAACCAAACCCAGAAAGGGGAACTATACTTGTCCCTTGAACATTTCTAGCAGAAAGACAAGGAGGAGCCCTCTACCCCTTCCCCGTGTAAAAGCAAAACCATCAGCACCCAGAGTGAGGATACTTATTAAATAAATAAACCTTCAATTCTCAAGAAACTACAGTATTTAGCATCCACTAAGACCTGCTGAAGTCTATGTGTTACCCTAAGGCTGGCTTTAACAGATACAAACAAAACATTCATTATGAGCTTCTCTGATATAAGGCAACTTTAAATAGATTCACTTGCGGGTGGGGGAAGGGGAGGGTTTCACCTCCCACTTCCAAACAATGGCTGTGTTATCATGTTGGCTGCAGAAAGAATAAAATGGAGAGATCTTACTTTTTGAAGTCTATGGACCTCTCTGGATTCTTCTAGCCATCTGAGGTGGACATTTCTACTGTCCAGCCTGGCCTCTTCTCAATTTGCACCCAAGACATTAACACTATCAAACAAGAAACCCAGCCAAAGCTAGATAAGGCAACAAAAAAAGCATTGCTCTCTTCCCCAAGTAAACAAATCAGGGCATTCACCATAATTACGTCCCAGACCTTCCAGAGAGGAGGTGGGAAGGGGGGGAAATTAACAACAACAACAAAAATGAAAGCATTCCCTGTGCAAGAAGAAGCAACAACAAGCAAATTAAAAAGGGGCTGTTCCTAAATATACATTCAGTCAGTCAGACGCACACTCCCATGCACACTCGCACACGCAGATTTAGCACACATGCACACGAGCCTCACACACAAGCTTCCAGGCTCACCATCAGGTTCCCTTGCAGGTTGCCTATTGGAAGGAGAAAAAAACCCAAAAAACCCAAAGAAGCCGACCAACAACAAAAAAATACAACTCCCCAAACAAACACAACAAAACAAAATAAACCCCCACCCAACACCCCAAGAATCCTTGAAAAGTAATAGAAAGGGAGCGTTCACTTCTGAAGTGAAGGGGCGGTGTGTCTCTTCTGGCGATCCAAGATGCAGCATTAGTTTAGAGTTTGTAAAAGTTTCGGGGAGGGCTGGGGGACGGAGAAGGGATAGAGATACCTAAGAGTTCACACAAATGCTAGGTAAGGAAAAAAGTGCAAAACTGAGGCAACGTATTTGAAGTCTTAGTTTCTGTCTGTCTGTCTGTTTTGTGTTTTGTTTGCTTTCTCGTTCCTGTTCGGCTCTCAGCAGCGCAAGCTGGGGTCTTGCTCTAGTTTTATGGTTAGGGTGGGCTCCACGGCCACAGGGGCCCCGTTGGCATAGTGGGAGGTTTTGTAGGTGATGGAGTGATCACTCTTCTTGGCCGCATAGCGGAACCGGTGGTAGTGGAGCACAAGGGCCAGCGCGACGGAGACCAGCACCACAACAGCACCTCCGGCGGCAATAACGTAATACCAGTAGGCTGGGATGGGCTGCACTGACACCGTGTCCACTGTGGGCTCGGTCCCTGGCAGGAGGGTTGCCCCTGGGGAGGAGACACAGAACAGGGTTGCTAGGTGGGAGGCATGCAGACGCACAAAAAGAAACACACATGCTTTCAAGAGTACAGCACGGAGCAACACGAGGTCCCACAGCCGCCTCCAGATACGGGGCATGCTCCTAGGGGAGGGCACAGCCTGGCATTTGCTGAGCCCACATATTCAAGGGCCTTTCTCTTCCCTTTTAATTAATCAGGCGGCCTGGATCGCAATGCAAATTCCATATGCACATTATTATTACTGTTATTTCTGGCAGCAACTAATGTTTTTTTCCCTTCTTTTTTTTGGCCATCTCCAGATCAGCCACCTGGTTTTGTCTCCACATGGCAGATGTTGTCAAGCAGTGACAAAACACATCACGTTCCTAATTGGAAGAAAAGCGTAATCTCAGATGGCTGAGGAAGTTACCACAGGAGACTGGGAAAGAGATTACAGGGAGAAGCATTTGTGGTTTTTACTGAAAAGACAGAGGAGAAGTTCTCTGTTTGAAAGTGCTCTGCACACAGGTCTAGTCTCTGTAGCTGCCCCATTTCACAGACCTACACAGATTTCCTTACTATTTCTTAAAGCAAGAAAAGATGGTTATAACTATTTACAACTCATGGGCTGCAAAATGCAACCCAATATTCAGTTAAGAAACTCATGCTCTCTGCAGCTTAACCAAGCCAGGACTACGAATGCATGCTAATAAAGCAACACACCTTGGCAGGGCTGGAAAAGCACCTGCCACCCTTGAACTCACAGGAAGGCAGTGCCCAGACTAAGCCCAGCAGTGCCCAAACCTTCCTACTCTCGCAGCCGTGGCGTGTGGCAGGGCACGGCTGCTGTCCCCGGCAGGGTCATGCCGGGACAGCCCCGCACACATCTGCTGCTCAGGCACACGCGGCTCCGGCAGCGCCGGGGTCTGCGCCCGCCCACGGCCGGGACCCGCTCGGCGCTGCTGCTCCTGCACACGCTGCTCTCGCCTCCCCAGCAACACTCGTGGGGGTGAGCTGTAAATAACTAGGGAGGGATGTATTTTTGCACCACTTTTATTTACTGGTTACTTCAAGCGGGCTGGAGTCCCCAGGGAAACTCTGCGGAGGGTTTGCTCTGCTGCTGGACACATCGACCTCCCTCCCGTGCTCATCCTCTCCTCCTGCCCCTGGCCGGCTAGTGGGGGGCAGCACCCTGACTCGGTGCTGGCAAGCAGAACTTTGGGGGCTCCTGGGTTTGGTGTCAGCACATCACTGAGGTCTGTGCTAACCAAACTCCAGCTTGGTTTCCTGAGCAGACTTGGAGGATGCCAAGGGGAAAGTACAAAACAGTGCAGGATGCACTCAGCTTTACCAGCAGCAAGGGCATCTTGCAGCACAGCCTCTGCCCTGCTCTCCAAACACTGCCTAAGAGCAGAGTCCCTGGCAGGAAATTTGGGATGGAGATGGCATTGCTGCTAGTGACACAGGGAATGAGGCAAAAGGATGGTTGCTCTGCCACTCATGAGGCTTTTCTCCCCTCCCCATTCCCCAAAACCTGGGCACAGGGACTAAAACCAAGAACGCACAATGCACCCAGATGCATAGCAACAAAAAACCACCTCAAAAGCTAGAAAAAAACTCACTCAAGCAAGACAAATCCTGCTTTTACAGAGCAGGAGGCTGGGAACCACCCACGTATTTGTCATTGTAGGCAAGAAATTCGGATGTCTCAGGAGAAGCCTAACTGGCAGATTTGCCACTCTCAACCTGTCTCACCCCAGCTGCCCCTCACCAACAGGAGTGGGGGTGGCCCTGTCCCTCCTGCCTCTCAGTGTTGCCTGCAGGAGGGAGATACAGGCTGGGCTGTGTGGTGAGGATGGCAAAGGTAGGGAGCAGGCAGCCCTCTGATCTCCTTCCCTACCTCCACTGGCCATGCTGGTGCAGGGGAATGAAAGCAGCACGTCCCTGCATCTCCCCCAGCAGCTGCTGCCTCTCAGCTGTCTGCATGGGGGGTGGCAGTGTGGGACATCCCCTGGGGGCTGCTGCCAGCTCCCTGCGAGGCTGAGCATGTTCAGTGCTGCCTTGAGCCTCGCTGGTAACCCCCCACTGTCTCCCTCCACAAATCCAGCTGGCCAAGCTGGCCCAGGCCTGAACATGACCCACCACCATCCCCAATGGATCAGCAACACCTCTCCTGTGCCTGACAGCATGGGATGCAGGGCTGACCCCCAGGAAGATTGTGGGGCTGCTCACTGTGTAGAGGCCACTTGTGTTTACACTTGGTGACAGTCTCTGCTTACACAGCGCCTTGTTCCAGCGAGAGATTTACAGACAAACAGCCTCTGACACCACTGATATGCACCAGGTCCCGTGGTGGAAACTGGGGTGGGGAGAGGGGCAGGTGTCAGGGGTGACAACAGCTCCTGAGTCTCAGGAGAGCAGGAGGAAGGTTTCCTCCTGCTGGCTGTACATTGCCCAGTGGAAGGCTAAGGATACAAAGGGTGGGTCTGGCCAGAGAGGAGCACGTGCCATAGTGCCCGGCCTGCAGCCCTTGCCCCTTCCCCACGCACCTCTGCCCTCTGCCTGCCTTGGGATGAAGGGAAGCACTATGATGTACTGCAGATGATCCTGCTTGTTCCCTGGGGGATCTCAAGCTGGCTGCAGCTTCAGGACAGCCCCTGCTTGGCCCTGACCCACTCCAGATGTCCCAGCCAGGGCTGTAAGCATGAGGTGTGGTGCAGAGCCCTTCCTCAGCCCCCGTTTCCACACTGCATGGCCCTGCTGAGCAGATAGCAGAAGTCTGGAGAGTTCATTTAACAACTGATGTCATTAAGGAATCACACTCAGTTGTCTCTAAGCCCTAACGAAGCCAATTCCCAACGTTAATGATTGTTCTTGCTTACACTGCCAGCCACTAAATATAGCTGTCCATCCACTCAGCACACGGTGCTGATGTTATCTGCTCTGTTTTTACTGGCTCTGCTGCTCTCTGGAAGTTTTCTGTTATATCAGTGGAAAAGTTCACTGCTCAGGGAGATGGAAAAAAAAATCATTCTTCTTAACTTAATAATTTTTCCACTCCCCTTTGCCTTCCGCCACACACACACTTGCCTTTCCTCATTTATTCACTAGTGCTCTTGTCTTAATAAAGAACTGCCTCCTGCTGTTGCTGTCAAGTTTGTGGCTGCTGTGTTTACGGCACAGCTTGGAACACCAGTCATTGGAAACCTGGTTTAGTCCCTACAGGGTGGATATTTTATGTCGGTGTGCTGCTGGTGCTCACACCTCCAACCTGGCCAGGTACTGCCCCATTCTCTTTTCAATAGGGAAGGCTCTATAGGGACTAGTTTTGGAGCTTTGCAGTGAGAATCAAAACCCAAAGAAGGAAAAGCAATACTCATCTGGGGGAAAAAAAAGGAGAAAATCCTTTCCAGAAAGCTGCCTAGAGGGCTGCCTGCCTTGCTCTGCCACTGCCGTGTCACAGCTCGTATTCTTTTCCAAAATCACTGACATTAACTGCTGTGGACAAGCAACACAGCTGGACTTTTCATAGATGACACAGATGAAAGCAAGTATTACACTCATCTAATCTGAATGCCACAAAACCAGCACCAGTCTCAACCCCATAACTGCTACCTGTCATTTCTCCAGGGTGATATCTCTATCTTGATTTCAGGATACCCACTGGGAGAGAATCCACCAGTCCCAAAGGCAAATTCTCCCCATGGTTTTTCTCCATATTCTTTGGACTGTACCTCTACTTTTTAGCCTGGTATTTATCTAATTCCTTGCTTCCAGACACTTGTTATACCCTTTCTTTAATGGTGAAATGCATCAACGCTCAAATGCAGTACAGTTCAAGCACACTTTACTGGTCCTGAAAGATCCCGACCCACTATGTGAAACGTATTCCACCTACACAATTCTCTTATTATTTGCCTTGTGATCCTGGAGCCTGTAAGGTGCATATTTTCAGCTTTGCTCCCAACCCAGGAGAGGAAGGATTTGCTATTATTTTTAATGGCATCTGACTTTTTCAGCTCATCATGTAATTGCAGGAGTGGGGGCTGTAGAACATCTCAGGAATTCCTGCATAGTTTTTTCTCTCCAGCTCCATTTTTTTTTCCTTCAGCCAGGGACTTCTTCCCCTCATTTTACCCTCTCCTTCTGTTGGGCATCTCTGTCTCTCCCTCAGTTTAATTATTATCATGTAATTGCCTCCAGTCTTCACTTCTTCATCTTTTCCCTCTGCACTTTGCTCTTTCCCAGGTCACTCCATCCCTCTGTGCCACCTATTGCTGCCTGTGACCCAGGGAAGACTTTTCAACATTTTGCTACAACTGCAATTGCTCCCTGTTACGACCAATGCTACGATGTCCTTGAGGGAGCCAGGAGTGGGCAGGAGGCCCTGGAACAAGCTGGTGAGTTCCAGTGTGAATGGGAGGCGTGCCTGTAAGGGCATCTGCCTGTGGTGCTCAGGGACCTCGCTGTTGCTCCCCAGCCCCAGCCACAGGAGATACAATGTGCCCTTGGAGATACAATGGGGAAGTGGAGGCGCTCAGGCAGCAGGGCAGAGGGTGGAGGGGAAGACACTATGAATTAGCAGGACTTTAGGATAGACTTTAGAATAGAATGTGAGGACCCAGACAGAGGTGCAAACTGTTACAAATCCCAAAAGACAAGGATGGTGTTCGCAAAATAGGTACCAGACCAGGCCTAGGTATGTAGAGTAATGGTGGAAGTCATGAAAAGTTCTGAGGCTTTAACTGCCAACTGAGAATATTGCAGCAGCTTTTCAGTTACACAAGCCTGAATATCACATAAATCAGCAGCCTGTAAACAAGCAGAACTAAATTTCTAGTGGTTGCATCACGAGTATGACTGTAAAATACGGTGTTTGACCCTGCACTTGTCCCTGACGTCGGTAACATTCCACAGCCTGAATCACCAGGGACAGAGTCGCGTGTGTGACTTCAGTCTCAGCGTCTGCTTTGCCTTTACTGCCACAGCTCCCAATGCGGACACCCAGGAGAGACAGCTTTGCCCACACGGAAATGTGGCTGCTTCTAGGGTAGAGTCCAGCCATATCTTACAGTTCACCAGCACAGCAGCGGATGGAAAGAGTACAGACATCATGTCCCAGAGAAAGCAAAGGGTATGTTGACTGAATTGACAAAACAACTTTCAAAATTAAGGGGAGCTCCAAGTTTGCTCTTCATCACAACACAACCCCCAGACACATTCCTGAAGAGGCAGGTGGGAAAACAAATTTCAAAATCAAAACACAGGTAAACCCCTCAGACTAAACTGATGTCTGCAAAAGTAGATAGCTTTTCCCACCCCAGAGCAAGACAAACAGCATCCCCACTGAAAAGAGAGAGGCAGTTTTTTTGAGTTCCTCTCCTTTTCTCCTACCCTACATGTTTGATCAGAGAAATGTTGGTTTCTATTCTCCAGGCTAGTATTAAGCTGTTAAATGCACCATTTTCACCTTGTTTTCCTTTTATTGACTGTCACCTTCAGAGCTCCTCATGACAGTTTGCTCTCCCACTTCTACCTCCCAGCTCTCTTCCCCTTCCAAGCAGCCTGGCCCCACCCTCCTTTGCCAGCAGCTGAACACCCCCACTGCCTCTACAAACTGGAGAACCACCTTCCCTCACAATAATGTGAATTACTGCCACCAGATTTCACTTTTAATTGGCTGCTGTTTTTTCCCATTTAAATCAGTTGAAAACTACTCTTTATTCCTCAGCCTTCCCGTTTTGGGCTTAGTAGCTCTTCAGGAGCTAAGTGCTTCTCATGATGGCAGGTTTCCTAACGCTATTCAGGCCCAAGACAGGAGACTTGCCTGCTTGCCTATTCCCTGTCACCTAGCAGAAGTCAGAGGATGCCGTCTCCTGCTGCTGTGGTGGGGGAGGTTTAGTACACACTTGCCATTTCAGTGCTCAGAACAGAACATTTGCTGTTTGTACAAGCACACACATTGCTTTCCTTGGATGTAAAAGCCCATGCCAGCAGAACAAAACCACCGAGAGAAATGCAGTTTTACCTGGAAAGTAGGAGTTCTCACCTGGGAAAGCTGTGATGGGTTCTGCAGAGGAAAAACAAAAACTCGTGTTAAAGTGGGGAATACTACACACCAAACCCCCAGTTCACATCACTGTTTATTTACAGTGGCCAAGGTGTGGCTGTGCCCGCCAGGAGCCACTCGCTGGGAACAGCATGGGGAGACAGCCAACCTCAGCCAGGACTGGGAGAAATCAGGCCTCAGCTGGGGACCAAAGAGATGCAAAAAGCTTTGACTCAAACCCACTTCAGAGAAAAATATGTCTGAGCTTGAGGGTCATTTGGATTCAGCCTGGCTGGCCTGAGTCATCCAATGACAAAACTTCACCTGGCCCATTGATGAAACCCTGAAACCACCTAAATTTCCAAAAGTGGTTTGGTTTCTGGCTCAGCTCTGGCACTGTTACTCACATGGGAGCTGTGTTAATTCTGGGCAGTGATGCCCTGCTCCTCTCCATCTCACAGTGACAAGAAGCAAAGGCAAGTGGTATTTTTCCTTCTTTCAAGATACTTTGAAGAAGTAATCTATTACAAATTACTGGATCTGAAAAGCAATAATCGGTACTTACTACTGATTACTTTCTCGCAGAAGTAATAGACTTCTGATTATTTTTAGATTACTTCTGCATTATGCCTGTGAGTCACAGAAGCAGACTCTGGCTCTACTGAGTGCGATGAAATCATCACTCGGGTTCAAAATGCAAATGACACATTTGTCAAGGAAAAAATTATGGTGACTTATTAGTGTTCTTTCATGCTAAAAAGGAATCAGATTACTCCCAAGGATTATATTTGAAAAAACAGTAGCCTGTGCTGGAGTCAGCTATTCTCATAGCTCTGAAAGAGAGAGAGAAGCATGGTATCTCTACCATTTCATTATTATTTTGGTGAAATCGGAAATGACCCCTAAGTTATGTTAATGTTTGCAGTGGGAGCCCTTTGCTGGAAATGATCTGAAACAAATGTTCCTTATGGGTTTTAAGATCCACATTCAACTTCCTAGATTGGGTAAAATAATTTTGTTTAGCAGTTTGGCATTACTTTTTGAGCTGGAAATGCTTGAAACTTTGTAATTTATTAATGCTTTTGTTTTTGAAATATTAAGCTTTAGGTTCATGAGGCCCAATAACACTGGAGCTAGGTGAATCGCTGAGCTCAAAGAAAGTTAGATAGGAAATGCTATAAGTGTTAATCATCGGTCTTGCTTCTCTTTAATGCCATAGAAGGCAAGAGATTAAAACACCACTGTCAAGCCTTAAATAGCGGGAATTTGACATCTGAAGTATTAGCTCCTTTGGCAGATGGGAGACCAGCAGAGTTCAAAGCATCAAAGAAACGGGGATCAACGGTGCTTAAGAGCATCTCTGGGGCAGTCCTAGTCCTCAGTTTTATTATCAGTGCTGGTTCCTGCACCATCTTCACCATCACCTGCCTGCACAGGGGAGCAAGCAATGTAACCAGCTCTTGCCAAGCACTGTCTATCCAGTGCTTCCTCCACTGAGAAACACCCCTTGGAAGAGAGTGTTTCTCCTGCTTGGGTTAGGAGACACAGGGATCCTCCCTTGGTCGGGGAGGAGAGCAGCTTCACTGAATGGGGCCTTTCGGAGCCCAAAAGGGAGAGATGCTCTTCTCTCCTTTCTCCACTGGCTTCAGGACGGGTCAGACACTTACTAGTGAAACATGCCTCTCCCAGGTCATGCGGAAGAGCAGGCCCTCGCTGCTTTGGGCAGCTCTTAGCCAGATCCCACTAATTGAGTACTGCTGGTCCCATGCTCAACTGGGATAGCTCTAAATTCACACCCAAGCTAGATGGCAACCAGAGCCATCAGTGTGCCTGCATGGATACACCAGCTAGAGGAAAAGTGCAGGGCAATGGTTCCACCAGCAAACTGCTGAAACACACTTTTTTGCTCCTTTTCTCTTTTTTTTTTTTTCTCCAAGTCCTCTCTGTCTTTACCTGGCTTTTGGCCCGGTTTGAGAAATGGTGAATTCTAGGACAAAAATTTCTTTTGTTATCCCGTTAACATTGCTGTAAAACCTCTCTGCTGTTTTTTTTCTTATTAGAGAAGACTCCTTTTGAACTTGTCGGCCTCTCTAAGCATGTAATACTGACTGACAGCTGGCTTCTTTTGTCCAGCACTTTCCTTTTATATTTGGTGTATGTCCTTATCACACAGAATAGTCCTCAGTAACCCTCAGCTGCTCTTGCAGCGTTGCGTGGCAGAGACATGTGCTTCCTTCCCCTCGCACCAACGCAGGCAGAGCCCCCGTCCCCCAGGGGCTGAGCCGCCCTCATTTCTTTCATGGGCAAGGAAAGTCCCAGCTGAGATCCAGAAAGTCCTGGTAGCTCAGCCAAGGGAGAGGTGGCCCAATGGCAGCTTGCAAGCAAAGGCTCTCCAGCCTGAGCTGCCCTGCTCCCTCCCTGCCCCTGCAGTGGGATGCAGCACGTACCCATGCAGTTCTCCAGTGGGATGTCAGTGCCGAGCCGGATGTCATCCAGGGCCAGCTCTCCCGAGTGGCCATTGCGGATAAATCCCTCAAACACGATCTGTGGGAAATTGGGACAGAAATGTCAGTGCTAAGCGGAGAAGCAGAGAATGGCTGCTACTTCCAAGGGAAAGGATGGGAAATTGCTCCTGGTTTTCCCTGCAGACCTGTGGATCACCTGAGACTAGTTTTGCTTCCTTGCCCTGCCTCTGCCACCCCCTTCCCAGAGAAAGCTGCTGTGCAGGGATGGGTTCAACAGAGAGACCTTTGCCTGGTCTGGCAGCATTTAGCTTGCAATTTGTTCAATTAAATGCCTCTCATAAGGAATAAAGACTCAGTGAACACCCCTGGCCCTTGCACAAATGGTGCAAGTGGCATAACACTGAGTTACTGCAGCAGCAGCCTTGGCCCATGGTATTAACTGAGCTATGATCAGAAAAAGGAAGGGAAAGACACAAAATGCACAGCTACATTAACTGCAAATCAACATTACATAAGAAGTATTGAAATGTTAGAGGAGAAGGGTCAGCTTATTCCTACTTAATCACAGGCAAAATATATTTACAAAAATAAGTAGAGTCGTTAGCTCTAAGAGCTGCTGAGTGGAGACACTTGCAATATTTACATAATGATGCCATTATTCAGCTAATGTTGGTATATTCACGTTTAACACACAAAGTAGGCAGCCAATGCCCATCATTCTTATCTGTAGATATATTGTGTTTTCTGATATTTTATTAAAAAGCCAAACCCATACAAGTGAACTAGTCACGCAGCTGCAGTGCAAAGCTTTTGCTTTATATCCCCCTGCCTACTCTCAAGGCACTGGAATAGGCTGTCAAGGGAAGTGGTGGAACCACCATCCCTGGAAGTGTCCAAAGGACATGTGGATGTGGCACTTGTGGATATGGTTTAGTGCTGCACATGGTGGTGCTGGGTTAATAACTGGACTTGATGATCCTGGTGGTCTTTTCCAGTCTTAGTGATACCAGGATTCTAAGGGTCCGAATAATTTCTTAGGGCTATGTAGTTCACAAACCTCCTCTCCCCATAATATGTTCCCACTTTCATCTAGAGTGCCTGGGATCCGTGGCTGCCTGCAAGGACACCTCCCTCGAGGGCTGGGCATGTGACTGCACAGGCAATGCAGTGTCTGGGCTGTGGGTCCCAAGCTCAGGCTGTCAACCCATGTGGGAGGCAGCAGTTTGGAGGGGTCAGTGGCCTGACAGCAGCAGCTCCCCAAGGTCAGGGTCAGGAGCTGGCTGCAGCAAGGCTTCCCACCAGGGTGGTCATTAAAGTGCTGCCTCAAGCCTGCAAGTACATGTTTCCTTCTGCATTGGAGGGTGCTAGATGCTCTGCTGATGCTCATTAACAAGTGACAACAGTAGCCCTGTCTCCCTGGCAAATGGCAAGCTGCCTGGAGGGGCTAACCATGCCAAAGACACTCCTGGAAGCAGCAGCCTCTCCACGGGATGCTGGAACAGCTGTGCCAGAGAGGCTCAGGTGGCTGTGGCAAGCAGCACAGCCCCCTTCCTCCCTTCAGCTAATCCCTTCTCTTCCACTTGTCCTGACAGTGGGACAGGGCCCTGATCCCACAGTACTGCACCCAGCCCCCTGATCTAGGCTAAGGTATCCGGGAAGAGGATTCACAACCAAGCTCGCATTCCCTCTTCCTTCTCCTATGTCAACACTTGCAGCTGAGGCTGGAGAATGGCTGTTTGCTGCCCACCCTTAAGAGGTGGCTGTGCTCCCTCCCAGCTTCCCACTTCTCCTGGCTGCTGGGTTTGCTCCCTGGAGCTGCACATCTGCCTCTGGTCAGACTATCTGATGACCTTCAATTGGAGGGGGAAGAAATGCACAAAACAAAATGAAGAAGAAAACAAAAAGAAAAAGGGAGAATATTTGCAAAATGGGAGATCTGAGGAATATGAAAGGCAACAGGCTGAACAAAGGCCCAAGTCTGTGCAGAAGACAGGCACTCTCAGAATAACAAACAGTGTAGCTTAGTTACTATGGTAACTTGAGAAACACAATGAAAACAGCTACATTCCCTAATGATGAATGGGCCCGGGCTCTGAAACACTGAAATCAAGAAGCTGGGGAAGTCTACCTGGTCCAGCACACCTTCTGCAAGCATCTTCCCCAGTACTCCATGTCTTACCCGGTACTCCATGTCGTAGCTTGGCAAAATGATGCGGCCTTCCCTCCACTCTTCCCCTTGGTCCTCCGCGATGACCCACAGTGCCTTGTGCTCCTGGCTGGCTTCCCGCCAGACCCGCAGCATCACCCCATTGCTGCCCCATGCCTGGTACTGGAAAACCATGCAGACAGCACTTTGGGGCAGATAGATGGTGGGGCTGATGAGCCGGGCTCGCTGGCCTTCCCTCCTTCCACTGCTTTGCAGCTGCAGGTAATTCTTGACATCTGTTCAGAGAGGAAAACACCATTCTATTAATTTCTGCAGCCACTGGCCACAAGTGTCTCACCTCCTGCCAAGTGGCTTTGGCAGTGCTTCGTGGCAGTGCAGCCCCATGCCTGCAAAAGTGCGGTCTCACACCAGCACCCTTTGTGTGCTCACCCAGCTGTGCCACTGCTGCACCCTGTGCAGCCCCAGCAGGGCATCGAGTTGCACACTTCCCTCACCAGCCACCACCCTCTCCCTTGGTAGGAGACCAACAGCAAAACCAGAAAGTGGTTAAGAATAATACCAACATAATTAGAAGAAGTTAAAGAGCTGGAGCAAGTTATTGTCAGAGGAAGTGCTACCACGATAATTGCACTGGCAGGGGGTATGTGTGTTTATTCTACTGGGAGCTTCCTCAGTGAACAAGCCTGAGGTGGGTTTTTCTAAACGCCAGTGCTGAAAACTCATCTTGTTTTGAAGATATGCGAAACAAAATGAAACTCTGGCTTTCAGTTTTCCCCTAATGCAGCAAAACAGCCTCTAAAGCACAGCAAAGAGGAAGGGTGTGGACCCAATGAGTGAAGCATGCATAGGTGACAACTGGGTGGTTGAAAACTTGAAGGTTGCTGAAATACACACAAGAGGATTCACTTGCTCTAATATTACATTTAAATCGTGCCACATTTTTTCGTCAGTCCTCAGGGAGGAGAGATCTGATACACTTGATATCCCAGGAGAAGTTCAAGGCTGAGACTGGAACTGAAGATATTTGATCTGAATACCAATAGCAGCAAAAGCCCATGGATACAAATCCCTGGGCACACCTGAATTTTTCAGGAATCAGTGGTTTCCAGCTCTTGCTGATGGAAGCCTCCTTAAGGAGTTTCCCATTTGCAGCTTGGATGTCTGAAGTCCCTCAGGCACAGACTAAAAGCCAAGAGTGTAGCTGAAGTGATCCTTACCTGTCCCCCCATCATGACCAATGTCAGGACAGAGTCTCTTGGGTTGCCCCAACTGCAGAGCTGCAGTGCAAGGTGACACAGACAGGCCAGTAACAGATATTGATAGATTTTGGAGTTTGCTCAATAGAGGGATGTGCATACTTGCTGTTGCTAGATAGTGGGCAAGTGCCACTGGTGCTTCATGCCAGCCTGGGCCAGCTCAGGCACAGGAGGGATATCTGTGTCCCAGAACTACACTGAAGGGTTTGTCACTTCATTCCCCCACTCTTAGCCTGTCCTGGCTAAGATGGGCCAAACTCTGAGCGGCAGTTCTGCCTGCCCTGCTCCTGCTGCAGCTTCAGTGCCCACAGCAATGGCGAGAGCAGTGTCTGTACTCACAATACTTGCAAAGTGCACTCAAAGCACCTCCAAAACTTAAACCAGAGAGACCTGAACTTGGAACCCATGGAAAGACAGGTCCCACCCAGAAAACAGCAGCTGACCTCACTGCTGCTCAGCAGTCAGGTGACATCGCAGCCCAAGCAAGATCTATCAGTGGCGCTGGCCCTGCTGCAAGTTTGTCAGTGCCAGAGAGCAGAAACCAACCACTGTGAGCTACACATCTTTCTAAAATAAATTTAGGACAAGATAACAGGGATATTTGCCATCATTCTGCTCCTGGTATGCATGATCAAAGTACTTCAAAAGCATATCCACTCCTATGAACTTTCACTGATTTTGCTGTGCGAAGGACAAATCTGTTCCCAACTGGCCACATATAGAAAGAGCAACATTTTTAGCAATATTTCCAGCACCTGTGAAATGTCTCTGGGCCACTTGGCACTTTATGCCAACAAACAGTAGCAGAAAAAAAGATGAAAGTGTGTTTGCCCACTCCTGCTTGAGTGAATCACTTGAAAAAGTACCATGCCGTTTTCTAATGGAGGAGTGTTCTTGTGATTTACCTCAGAGTGGTAGTAGTGGAGGAGGAGATGTGGGAGATAAACAAGTGGAGGAATTAAAAAAAAGAACAAGCTGTACTCCATGCCTAAGGAGTGATAAGGCATAATAAGTCATCAAGGTCTCCTGAATTAAAATCCTCTTTTTGTAATTCACTATAAGCCTCTTCAAATAAAAAAGCAGCAACAAGAAAAGAACAGCAACAACAAACAAGGGAGCAAATCAGACTGCAGTCATGCACTTATCTCACAGCTGAAATGGTCTCACAGGCAAATCTTTCATAAAAGCTCTAGCTAGGCTCAAGAATGATCAAATCCAGATCCTTAAAGTTCAGGACCAACCTTTGGTGACAGTATCTAAGCAGCCTGTTTGAGTGCAGAGTTTTGAGCCATCCTTGGATCCACCCAAAGCCCACAGCTGACCAGAGGGGACTGTTCTAATTGTGCAGCTGGACACTTCTCATGATCCACACCCTGGGAGCCAGTGGTATCCAGCGGGGCTGCCTTGTCACTCCAGCAGAAGAGCCTGTGTGCCTCTAAGTCACAGCCCTCCTGCCAGGGTTGACACTGACCTTCTGTTTGTTCCCATTCCTATCAGACTGTGAAATCAAAGAAACTCCTAAACTGCAGCCAAAACTAATGCTCCCCTCAGCAACTCTTTCAGAGCCTTGGGAATCCTCCATCTCCTGTAGTCCCAGCCCAATTCTTGCTGGAGCCCACAGAGCTCTCCAGGACCTACTGGCAGTCCCAAGGGCTGCAAGAGGCTCAGTCTTTGGGTGGCGAATCCAGTTGCTCCTTTGAAGGTAGCAGTGGGTTTGGGCACCATGTGCTCTTGCTCCTGGTACCAGTACCGGTTTCTGGAGTGGAAAGTCGAGTGCGGGCAGGCATGACTTTCTATGTCATTTGAAGATGAAATGGCTGGATCACTCTAATGGCTAGTTGGACCTTTGGAAAAGCCCTACAAATTTGCTGAGACTGTCTGAATAAGGGCACTGTGGAGCTAATTGTTGGAACAGCATGTAGAACCCTGATGGCTCCAGTAGTCACTCTATTTGATACAGTAAATGGAAGCCTTTGGCACAGAAAGCATCTGAAAGGCTGATTTCCCCTGTTAAAACACTTGAAGGGAGCTTTGCAACGATGAGCTGATCAATTCTTCCAGGATCAGAAATGCATTTTAATCTCTTTCCCAGAACTTTGCTTTTCAGTCTCTATTCCAGCTCACACGACAGCTACATCCCCCACAGAACAGGCACTGGTAGTTCAAAGCACCGGCTCAAAAAAGGCAGGACAAACCCACTCAGGCATTTTACCACTGTTTTGCAACTGATGCTATGGCATAAATCTCATGGAAGATTTATGGGATCATCTGGATGTAAGGGAGCCAGTAGTGTGAACATGCAACCACCCCAGCCAGATGATGGCAGAGCCCCCTGTGTGCGCGTGGCAGCGAGTCCTGGATAAATCACCAGCTGGGCTCTGCAAACGAACCATCTGGGCAACGTGGCTTCCTCTTGGCGCACCTGTCCCCTCCTGCTAGGAAGCCATCTGAGAGGACATTAGGGGCACTGGGCGATGAAGCCTCACAGTTTGGGTCAGGCTGCAAGCACAAGCCCCAGCAGCTGCCCCCTCTGCAAGGTCAGCCTGCCTGTGCTTGGGTCCTGCATGTCTCACCCCGTCTCTCAAGAATAGCACCTTCCCTCATGGATCTCAGCAGCACATCTGGAGGTGTTCCAGCAAAACATGTTGGGCAGCATGTACACAAGCAATTATTGAGATTTCACATTCCCCCCACATTTCCCTGTCTGCGGATATTGCTGAGTTACAGCTGCTGCTGCTATGGAGGAACCACATGAATTGCCTTCACTTACATCCCTCCAAAGGTTGCTGCACTCGGCTGTGTTGCAGAGCTTGATCCACAGCGTGCTTTAGTTGGCAGCACTGCAGCTCAGTGGCAGCCACCTCTTGTCTGCCAAATCCCATAGGTGACCACACTGCTCTGGGCACTGTCTGCTGCCTGCACAGCCCCAAATGCCACCCCAGCCACACTGTGTTATGGCCAAGGGGACATCCCAGTGGGGCACGATCCTGCCGTTCTTCTGGGGCATGCGAGGAGGAATCTGCATCAGCTCTTGCCATTCCTGGGGAGCAGATCAGCCCAGATGCTCTCATGACTGCAGGGTCTTCTGGAAGCAAGGGAATGGCAGCTGCATGAATATGCAGATTGAAATTGGATAGTTATCATATTTTTAAATTTTTTGGCAAATCATGCAAATTCACCTCAAAAGGCTGCCGCTGTAATTTCATGACAGGCCTCTCCTCAATGACAGACTTTCATTTACGATGGGAAGTCAATCCTCCATAAAACTAATATTTATATTAACTAGATCACTGCATCTGCTGGAAAATCCCCTCAATTTTGATTATGTGTTAATTAGCCTGCCAAGTCCTTGCCATTTCAGTCTCTAAATCAGTCCGTCAAAAGGCATAAAACCCCACACTTACCCAGAACCAAGCTCTCAGCCTGCTCTCTGGAGCCTTTCTAAAGGACCAGCCATTATATCCTCTCAATTAAGCCTCACGTCCTCAATAGCACAGTGCAACTGTGAGTCCTACTACCTCCCCCAGGGAGCGCAGGGAGGGCACAGTGTCCCTGACAAATCAAATGCCAATTAGAGCCTGACACTTATGCTAAGTGAGCTGCCAGCCACCAAAACCTGTCCTTTGGCAGCGTGGCAGGCACCCTGCCTGCCCTACATGAAAGGTGTGCACAGCCCTGCCAGCCCAGTGTCTGTGCCTGCAGCCTGACCCAGACATGAACAGGCTGCTGCTGCACGCTGCTGCTTGCTCCTGCATGCACTCACTCTGCCCAGCCCTGCTCTGGGACTCGCTGCTGCAGAGCCATGGAGTGCTGCACATGCTAAGGTTTGAGAGATGGTGTCTTGCTTTCCAGGGAGCATTCCAGCCTGCTTTTTAACTTGGGAATGTCACTGGTGTTTGGGTCCAAAACGTGACCAAGGATGGAAGCAAGCAGTGAGCCCCAGAGAAGTGGTTTCTTCTCTGCTTCCAGCCCAACCCAAGCAAGCAGGAGCTTTGCTGGAGCAGACCATGGCCATACCTCTTTCTCTCATGAAAGACAGTGTGGGCATGTGGACACCCAGAGCCTGGCCCTAGCTTGCAGCCAGGGAATTCACACAGCCCAGCTGATGCTCAGCAAGTCTCCTGTGTTTGGGGCGCTGGGATGTCCCAGCTCTGCCATGCTGTGGGCAGCCAGGGCATGAAGGACTTTTTAGCATTCGCTGTCCTCACTGTGCAAATGAGAGTCAGGAGAGACACATACAGCTTTGCTGAGAGGCAATCTGCACCACACATGAGGGGAGCGAAGGACAGAGCTGGATATGTGGTCTCCTTCCCACAGTGTGCAGCTGCTCACTCATTGCACAGAAATGCTTGACTTTCATACCACCCCACATATAAAACTCCTTCCTACTTCAAAGGACACAGGATTGACCCTTGAGGTCAAAATGTGTCCCCAAGGCATAAACCCTGAGACTCTCATGAGAGTAAGTGCAGACCCACTTCAGTCCAGCCCTGCTCTGTTAACGCCATGAAAACTTTTCTGCTGGTTCGGACACAGCAGAATCAAGGCCTTCTTCAGGCAGCAGTTCTCATGGATTGTAGGAAAAATATGAAACTTTCCCTTTTAAAGATTGCATGGGAAAAACACAGGAATGGTGAGGGGTTACCATCAGCTTAAAAAGAGCTTAACATTTGTTTCTCTTAAAAAATAAGCTCTTATGAAACTTCAGAGCACTATAAACACTCCTCTGCTGAAAACACTTTGAAACAAATAAACCTTTCCCTGCAGTGCCCGCAACCCAAATGAGCAACATTCCTGACCCTCAAAGCCAGCAAGGCCATGGCCCACAAGAGAAGCTCTCAGCGGGTTTTTGCAGCCCAGCCCAAAAGCTGTGTGGTCAGGAGAGCTGCAAGGTTAAAAGTGCTTCCTTTTCTGTGTGCACGTACAGCTGCCAACATCCGAACCTGGGTTCACGATGCTGCCAGGGCTCTGACCCTGACGCTGTGCTCACCCGAAGGAGACGCAGTACATGGTAAAGCTGCAGATCCCACAGTGCTATTCAAGGACCACAGAGTATTTACTTAAGCACTGCAAGAAAAGGGAAGGAGAAAAAATGGGCAAAACACAGAGATTCCCACTTTTCAGTGCTGGCTTATTAGTGTAGCATCACTGAAGGCAGCAATACAATCACACCAACCAGCCAAGGATACGACCCAGGATCTTTAGACCCTTCAGGATCAAGACCCCAGTGAAATTCAAAGATGGTGAAAAGTTGAGGTGTCCAAGTTGTCAACCCAGATTTATTTTCAGGTCTTAAGACCTTTATCTTGACACCAACGGCATGCTGCCATTGCGTGCAGCAGGAGGGGGAATGAAATCTCATTGAAACCTGAACTTGTTGCTCCGTGAAGCTTGCTAGGTGCAGCTAAGGGGAATCTTTCTTAGATGGGAAGCATCTGAAAGCCCATTGAGGGAAAAATCCTGGCAATCTCTTGTAGGGGCATGGAAAAGGGAGCCAGTGGTATTTTCTAGGCTTGCAAAGGGCGGGTAGCAGTTGGAACCATGCTGGGCTTCTGCTGAGCTGGGCACTTTGGGTCCACTTTCACCAATGAGGTCCCCAGACGTGTAACGGGAGCCTGCGGGAGAGGACGTGGAGTTAATCCATGGTGCGAAGAGCCCAAGGAACACAGGGCTAAAAAAAGAAAAGCAGAGCTGCCTGAAAGAGTATCTTGGAAATAAAAATAGTGGAATGAGAGCAGTGGGTGTCTTGTCAGTCTTGAGAAGTTCTCCGTGCCAAAGACAAGGAGGAATTGCATGCAGCGCATAAAATGAAATTGGGAGATATCTGAGGAATTCAGGCCTGTCTCTCAGCAGACTTTTCTAATCAAGTGCCTCACAGAGGATATTTCAACATGGTCATTTCCTTCCCCCTCTCTCTTATGCAGACTGAGCCAGAGCTCCTCCTTTCATTATTATTTTTTCCTTTTTAATTTTAATTTTTGTTTTGCCATTTTCAAAAGAAGTAGAAACACATTCCTCATAGCTCTTAAAGGCACAGCATACTGCCTTGCTGTGGTGGAGCAGCCATGGCCTCTAGCCTGGGCCAGCACCTTTAAATCAGGGTAAATTGGGCTCCAGCAGCTTTGAGTTCCCCTTAGCTTTTGCCCTGCCTCTAACCAAGCACAGCTGCTCTCCTTCACCCAACTGCTCACCCCAGGGTGGGGAATTCACAAGCAAAGACCACCCTGAACAACGGCTTTTCATTCCTTGCTCCCTGGAGTCTGAGCGTGAATTTTCTAAGTAGAAACAAAGTGCTGGAGGGAGCATGAGGGAAGGGCAGGGGAAGAATGGGGGAGTGTGAACCAAACAATGCTTTGATTCTGTCCCCACCAAGGAGCTGGCATCGCCTCTTTTTCATGTTTCTCCAGTTGCCTTTAAATGCTGTGTGGGGAGGGAAAAAGCAAATAGTTGCTTCCCTTTGTGTCTTCCTAATTTCTAAGAGCAGGACCAAAGAGAGGCGTGGCAGTGATGCCTCTGTATTCTGACTCCTCTGCAGTCCTGTGCTGTGGGGACAAGGCAGCAGATGCCCACAGGTGCCAGGAGGGCACACCCTTGCCTGACCCAGCCAGGAGGCAGATCCACGGCAGTGCCAAAAACGATCCCTCACAGCCTGTGCTGGTGTGTGCTGCTGGCTTCCCCCACTGCTATGGGTGAGTCAGTCCAGCCCCCTGGAGCCACGACCTCCTCCTCTTCCCCTGCCCACACAGCCTGTGACTTGGGGGGCAGTGCCGGAGTGCCTGCCTGCACCCCATCAGTGCCTCGGTGCCTGACTCTGCACAGCACCCTGAGGGAGAGCTCTCCACACTGGCACAAAAACGGACCACTGGACTCCGTAGGACAACATTCCCCAGCCCCAGTGATGAGACTGTGCAATTCATAACTGAGAAAAAGGAGAAAGAGCAGAAGAAGGGTAAAAACCAGGACTGCACACTGAGCTGTCTGAAGCAGCACCAGCCTCTCCTGGGCTACAATAGAGTCTTCTAAGAAACTATGGCCAACTAATTGTAGGAAGACTCAGGGGAGAGGAAATGAAATGAAAAATTGAGTCTGAGTTATAAAAATAAGTAATTTTTATCCTACTTGCAGGAGACTTATATTAATTAAACATTATTACAGTGAACGAGATGGGGAGGGTTATTAAGTCTGGGGCTGGCTGTAAGTGTTCTCTCCTGGTGCCTGAGGCTCCACTGAGCTCCAGATATTAATCTTCTAAAGCACTCAAATACTGAAGAGATAAACACTTGAAATATGAAAATATTTTTCTCCATAGCAGACACTGTGTCCCTACGTCACGCCAGAGAATTTGTCAGATGTCCATATGGGCTGCACTTACAGCATTACCGTGTCTCTTAGAAAAAAGCCAAGCACCTCAGGAGCTGAAGAGAGAAATGATGTGTGCATTTGTGTGGGGGTGATTTGTGTGTGGAGATGTAGCAGATTCTCCTCTTCCCATATGTTTCTGGAATACATATTTTCCTCTTTAGCACTGCCTACCAGGTGTTGGCTGCATGGCTTTCCAACTGGCTGGCGGCACCGCCAATCTGGCCAGCGACTCTGCCAGGTGGCTAACAGGTTCGCCTGAATGTTTGCATTCCGAGACTCAACCTTACCAAGAGAGGGCAAGGAGAAGCCCATGCCATGCACAGCCCCCTGGGCGCGTGACGCGCAGGCACTGGAATCACCAGGCAGCAGGGCAGAGCCCAGGACAGGTAAGATCAGCCAGCTCACCTGCGGGAGCCTTGACTTTCACAAGCAATGACTGAGAGTGGAGCGATGCTACAGTGACACAGTCTACTGTTATGAGGAAATTGGCAAATGCTCTTCATGCCAGCCATGCCACAAAGTCAATGAGGGAGAAAGAAAGCACACTAGTCCTGGCGTGAGTTCCAAGATGTGGAGCTGAAGAACTTGATCTATCAACCACATTGCCAGAGGCAGGCTCCCTTTGCAACCCATGCCAGCACATCTCAGTGAGGTCCTCCATAAATTAGGCTCTGTCATGCTCATGCAAATCTTCTGCTTCCAAAGCAAGGAGAGAAAAAGAGCAAAAGTCAAACAGCAAGAAGCTGGCATTTTCAGCATTCTTGGGGCTTAGCTCATCCTTCACTTGGAGGAGACTGAAATTCAGCCTATGCAAGCCCAGAGTGTAGAGGAGCTGAAGACTATAGGCAATCTGAGTAACATATGGGAGAGGAAGAAATGCATTCTGGGGAAAAAGCATTGGATCCTACAGAGGACATTTGGATTAGGATGTGGAACAAAGCCTGGGGTAACCTTCACAGTCCCATGGGATTCAAAGCCCAGTGTCTGATTCAAGGCTATCTCAAGAGGACAGCTAGTACAATTCAGTGCCAGCGGTCACAGTCCTATAATTAGTCATGAACCACACAGCAAAGCATCTGCAAGCTTCCTTAAAAGAAGTTCAGCTCTGCACAGCCCTCACAACTCATGATAGCTGTGCAATAATCATTCATACTGTTCATGTGGAGAAAGCCCCATCAGCTCTCTCTTCCCTGCTTTGGTATTAATCATCTTACCAGGCACAGTGTCAGGGCTTGGTTCAGAGTTGCCAATCCAGGCGTCTGTAGGCTGAAAAGACCACGTATAACCAGTTGCCAAGTCGTGTGACCAACCACAAAGGCCTTCAGGAAGATCAAAGTTGCAGTTGAAGTTCGCAGGGAGTTGGAAATCTTATAAAAAGAAATAGAAGCAAAATAAAGTTGGATTAAAAAATGACCTACCCATGAAGGGTTGCTATTAAAAAACAACCCAAAACTAAAATAGCTGGCAAGCCGTCAAAACTGAAAAAAGCATGAAATCTCACTCACACTGATGTTTTTAACCTATCTCACATTTCCTCAGCTCCAAGGATCAGCCTTAAGTTCTGCATCATCAAAATGTTCACTCCATGTCCTGTGGCTAATCCACCAAACTAAGCAAATATAAAAGCAAGAACCAAATGCTTCCAGACTCTAATCAGCACCTTCTCTTCATCCCCTAGAGTGGTCAATATTAAATGCCTTTCTAAATGTCAGGGAAGAGTCCTTCCTGAGTGCACCATGCTCAGCAGTTCCTGCTCTGGCTCCAAAAGGAGAATCTCAAGTGCTCCAGAAAACCAGCTCCTGAGTGACAGACCTAGCCACTTGCACCAGACGGGAGCTGTCTGTCATCCCGGAGAGCTGTCACTCACTGCTTCCTACCTTCTCGTGGAAATGTTACCAGGGAAAACGTGGGGCCACCACGAGCTCAAGCTTTTGGATTCTGAGTGAAAGGAGCCAGCCTCTATTTCTAGTGCTGCTATGGACTCACCACATGGTCTTTGGGCGAGTCCTTTAACTTTTCATCTTGGAACAGGAGCAGAGTTAATTCCCCTGTGACAACAGCTTTGAAAGCTCTGGAGAGCTCTCCTGCAGAGACAGGGCTGTGGGCAGGCAGGCACATGCCAGGGGCTGCGTGCAGCAGCGAGGCAGCTGCTGGCTCCTTCGGCTGAGGGAATCAGTCACACGGCATGGAGGCTGCAGAAATGGTCTGAATCCATACCAAGCACTCAGCGGACATGCACGTCTGAGCCTAATTATAGGCCAGGATTTTCCTGAGCAAAGAGGAAGTTTTAAATCACAGTGCCCACAAAGTGAGTGATAGCCAGAAGGAGGTGAGTGACTCAAGTGATAGGCATCAGGGGAACTTCGCTGCGAGGGGCAGAGGGCTTTTTTTACATGCTCCCACTCCAAATTAAAACAATGCCGATCATGGATCCTTTTATTCCAATCTAATCTCATACCCTGGAGAGCAGCATTGTTTCTGTTTGGCTGTCATAAATCTGAGTGTCCAGAGAAACATACTCATTGTTTTATGGAGTATGAGAATGAAAATGGTTGCTAAATCCGAGGGAAGCTGACAGGGAGGCTGGTTCCACGCTCCACAGCATACTCTGCTTGCTCTCTTGGCCTGGATTGCACCCAGGAATCGTGTTCTTGCAGAGACTGTTAGTGGCCTAAATTTCCTCTCAGCAGTTTCCCAAGTGCCTCAATGGTTGCAGGGTTGCACAGGCTTATCACTAAGGCAAAGCAATGAGAATCAGGCCCTTTGAGCTACTTCTTCAACTCACATTTCTAGAACTAAAGTACAGCAGAATCCCAAAGGGAGGTGTGAAAAAGCCAATTAATATTCTCTTTTTAATTTATTTATTTTAAAACCCATTAATTTTTTCTCTGGGATTGAAAGCTGAAGTGACAGAAGTCCTAGGAGCTACCTCAGAGGATAGTTTTCCCTTGTGAGGTTTTCTTGTTGAAGTCCTTGTGTAAATGCTCCAGTGCTGAGGCCCAGGCTCTGCTGTTGTGCCCAGGGGAATGCATTTCCCGTACACTGCACCGTACAACTAACCTTGCACAGCTCTGTCAAGCCCTCTCCTCTCCATCTGGACATTTCACAAGCTTTAGATGCTCACATCCCCCTTGCAAGAAGCAGAAGAATAGGATGTCTGCTTTTACCGATAGGGATTTGAGGCAGAGGAGATTAGACCTCCCCTAGCATTGGCTCTTAACAAGCACAGCATGTAAGGCTGAACTGACATTCGGCTTCTTCCATAGTCAGAAAAAGCAGGCAAGTCCTAGAGATACCAAACCATTTCATGTGCACTGACAGCCATCTAGGACTGGGTGGATGAAATCCTGCCTGGAGTTAGTGTTCCCCTCTCTCTGCTGCCCGCACAAGGAGCCCAGACTGTCCTAAATTTTAAGCTGCTGATATTAGGGAAAGTGATCCTTAAGCAGGTAAGTGTTCAGGACATCAGTCTTCGATACATGCTGTGATTTACTCCCACAGTTGTGACTCCAGCAAAAGTAGCCCTTCATACCAGGCAGTCTGAATCACCTTCTGAGTTTATGACATCCAGGCAAGGGGGATCTGGAACGGAGGTGGTTCTAAACAGGGCACTAAATGAGTTTCTTCAGGTCATGTAAGGAAGCTGGGAGAGCAGCTCTTCATGTCTTGCACCCTAGGGACTGAATTAGTTGCTATCTCTTGCTCTTCCATCCTTCCTTGATATAACTTATCAGATTTTGGCAGATTTGTTCATGGGTTGGTAGTGGTTTTTTTTTTGTTTTTTTTTTTTAAACCTGGACTATCACTAATAATATTACTCTAAGCTTTCCAGGAATCAGCCCCATGTATTGGAGCTAATGGGAAGATAAGAGTATTTTCCTAGCTCTTAACCCATCACTCATTGAGATAAAGATGTGCTGCTCTGATACATACCGTCCTCTTCTCCACAGCTATCACCACAGTCAGTTGCTTCTGCATCAGTTGGGTATGGAGTGGTGGTCTCCTCACTCTTCAAAGTGGGCACCAGTGTCTCTGCAGTGGGCTTGACATCTGAAAAAAACAGAGTAGAGAAGTTTTTTGCAACAGACAATACAAGAAGCCCAGGTAGGAGAAACAAAGCAAAAAATCTTTTTCTCATGTTCTTAAAATGGCAGGAAGAGATAGAACAAGTATGCCGTGAAATTTTCACGTGCTACAAATATCAGCATGGTTTGAACTTCAAGTGAACTGTCTTTCCATATGGAGTTCTATGGATTTGGAGTTCCCACTGAACAAGCCTCTTCTCTAGACATACACGCTACTTTTTCTCTTAATTTTTTAATCTACAATCTACCCTGGTGTTGGCAATCCACTTAGCTGTCATTACCGGATAAGTGAGATCACAGGCAGAACATCTTATTCTTTCATAAAGGCGTATGACACGTTAAAAAAACACACACAACATTCCCACCAATTGTGCCAATTTATAAAACAAGTCACTCAAACTCACGAGTGATGCAACCGTAAACGGACCCAGAGGATCCCCTAGTGAGCTCTGGCTCACTGCAGAAAGCATCTGGTTTCACACTCCAGGCTCCTGACTACGCTTTCAAAGGGTCTCTGTCCAATTTCCCTTTCTCTAACGTGGCCCATGTGTAACAACCTCCAAGCAGGTGTCAGGGGAAATTTAAGCAAGAAAGGGAAGGATATTAAGATCAACAGTAAATGACATTAGGTTCTAGCAAACTCTCCTTTTATGGATGCATTAAGTGGAGTACAGCAGACTTGATTCTTTCCACTTTTAAAAACAGGCAGCTTTACTCAGTTATGTGTGATTGTATTTCTTTGTCGGCACCCTTCAGGATATCATTTAATAAATCCAGAAGCAGGAGGAAATGGCTAAATACATCGAATATTTTCCATAGGCTCTTTCATGCCCTTTTATTTTCCTGTTATTAGACATCTTGTACATAAACTCTCAGGGTTTTTTTTTTTTACTTTTTTTTCCAGTGGCTGTCTTTTGTTCAGGATAAAATACCAAATAACCTCGAAGTCTTATAATTTGTAAGTTCAAATTTGTTACAGCCCCATAAAACTCCAAAAGCAACCAAGATGCAAATTGCAAGCAGCCAGGCACAGAAAAATGTCATTAAAAAAAGAAGGCAAAAAAGCAGCAGGTGAAGGCAACATATCAAAAGCCGCAACTTATTTAGAGCTGGTACATTTTTTTTAGGTTGTTGTTCCTGCATATCAAGATTTATAGCTGAAATGTGACAATGTGGAAGGACCTTGAAAGCCAAGTCCCATATGGGACACAGATGCTGAGCGGATGTAAATCAACAGTGCTGCATTGCCCTGGACAAGCCACAGAAATATATCTTGAAAAATCAGTTACCATGGCAGAGCTGCAACACGATGGTTACAAGAGATAATGAAAATAACAGGCAGGACAGAGTCATGTGTGAAATGGAAAGTGAAAAAGAGTGGTCTTGCCTGCTCACTTTCTCACTCCCTCCCTGCCTCTGCAAGTGTCTGTTCGACTGGTGGTAACTGCTAATCAAAATGCAAAGTCACTGAGCAATTGAAACCACATGTTTGGAACTTCAAAGGAGAGAAACCCAGCTGCAAGTGAACATTCATCATTCTCCACTCTTCAGACGAAAAATTTTGGCAGGTCTTTGAAAGAAGCCAATTGCTGACTGCCTGCTTCCCAATTTTTGAGTTACTCGCCAGCTAGTTTGTGAGCCCACTTGTGGCTGTTACCTGTTTAACTCAGTAATTAAGATGCTTATTGCTGATAAGAAATAGAAACAGCTGGGTGGGGTGCACATGGGCTTAGACCCTTACTTGAAAATATTTTTAATCAGCTTGTTTTAATCCATTTCTTAATCTTGTTCCCAAGCAAGTGCAATCGCCTGGGTTTTTGCAGCCACTTTTGTAACACGCCTGGGTCCTCCCAGCAAAGGAGGGCTCTACCTCAGCATTGCCAAGGACTGCTGCATGTAGCCAGCCTGGATTAGGCATGCAGATAATGCCACGGGCTATCTCTGCTCCCCAGGTTGCGTCGGGGATATAAATGCTTTTTATAACACGGTGAATCCACAAGATTACAAGCCCTGCTCTGATTACAAAGCTGAATGCTTGTAGATTAATAACGCTATGGATATTTACGACTTGGCAGTTGAGTTTTAAACATTACAATGTGCAAATTATTACCCAGACTGGGAAATGACCATAAAGCACCTCGCCTGGAAAAAACATGTGCTGTTGCTACTGATACTGAAAACAAGCATGGACACAGATGTAAAAGAAAATTTGGGCCCAAAATAGCACAAGAAGTTAAGGATGACAAACCCCTCTTATTCTCTAAGTAGCAGGAGTGCAATGGAAGGGCTGACATGCACATGGTTGGAGGCCCTGTGGGACTGCCTCCCTTTATGGCAGTGATGCCGTGCTGTGATGCACCATCCAGCCACGGTCTGCAGAGATCTGGCAGCTGGAGACTCCTGGGAGCTGCAGGAAGCAGCAATGTGGGAGCTTCCTGACCACTCCTGCGCAAAGCCTCAGCTCCTGCTTCTTGCACCCGCTTCTCCTACGTCATCTTAAGATGCTGTAAGATTTAAATGAAGATCTAATCTGATTTAGAGTTTAGATTATTTACAATGGATTCCCAGTCTAGGGGGATATTAACCATTGACTTCAAAAGTGACAAATTATCAGTATTAATAGGGTATACATGTGTTGTGTGATTTGCTCTTAAGTGCTTGCAATGCATCTTGCAGCATGTCACAGGAGGAAATGGTAGTAAAGACTGCACAAAAGGGTAAAAAAAACCCCTCTGAGTCTTTCAAGCTTCTAGAATGGGAATTCTTGCAAGAAAATGCCTTCTACAGATGTGTTTATAAAATGGAAATCATACCTCTTCATCACTGACATCTGGACTACAGATTCATATGTTAGTATATTATTAAAAAAAAAAAAAAAAGATTAAAAAAGAGGACAACTAGCCCCTGGTACTGAAAAGTTAGCATCAGACCCAATGACCTGTTGGGTGCATTTTTTGCTTTTGGGGATCAAACTGTGGAGCAATCAATCACCACTGAACCTCAGAGGGTCAAAGGCACAACCTCTGCTGATCCCATGAGTGTGTTAAGTCAGTTTTCATCTCTGTATTAAAAGCAATGGTGGCTGAAAGGCATAAAATGTGTGAAAAACAAGCGGGCAAAAGTGAACAAATTTCCTCAGTCTTAGGGATGTTGTAGAGATGTCCTAGAGTTAACTCCCCAATCTTGTCTGCAAAGAGGTTTTGCGATTGGGTTCAGTGAGAGACGGATTGTTGATTTTACAGCAAAGCCTTGTGGCAGCTCCAGGTATGAAGTATTAGTCACTGCACCCCTTCTCTGCACCTCTGCTTCTCCTCCTACTTTTTGTCTTGTTATTGGGACAAAAAAGCCCAAATGTTCTCTAACATAAGAGACTGGGAAAGCCTGCACAATGTCCAGATAAAAGATCTGAAAGGAGTGTGAAGGGAGTTGGGGACAAATTCTGCACGGGGCTCTGTGTGAAAGCTCGGATTGGAGTCCAAACATTGCTGTTACATCCTGCATCAAGGTCAGTTCTTTTCAAGGTGGAAATAAAAAGGTGGGGCCAGGCCACCCTACAAGTCCTGCCTTCATGGCTGCAGTCTCCCTGCCACAGCATGGCCTGAGGTAGGACAGCAGGAAACAACCTCAAGTTTGCACCTTGCTGGTTTAGTGCCTGGCATGGCCCCAGAGCAGCCAGTGGGCAGAGGCATGAGGGTTCCTACCTGTCCAGTCGCAGCCCAGCACCTCCAGGCGCATTCCTATTCCTGCTGGGGACCACCTCTCTGGGTGCACTCGGATGTACTGGGCAGGAACAGGGTCAAACCTCCGGACTTCAGGGATGTCGTAGTGGATGTTGCCTTCAAAAAGCTACAGAGAGAAAGGGAGAGAGAAAAGGCAAGAGGTGTGTGAATTTCACATGCTCTCAACCAGACTTGATATTTTGGGTCTGGCAGGACATAGCCACAGTCTGAAATAATTTAGCTGTCCAACTCCAGGCCACTGAGCCCAGCTGAGCAGAAATTGGGCTGTTCCTTCTCAGTTTCAAGAGGACCAGCCAGGCTATTTCTAAGGAACTTGCACAATCTCTCCTGGCCTCTGCTCAGGATCCAGGAGTTAGATTCTGATCCAAGCCATGCAGGAAAGCCTGGGGAATATCCACTAACTTCACATATAAATGAGATCAGATTTGTCCTTTGGTAAATAAAGAAGCTACTGCGTGTTCTAGGATAGTGTAAATGCTTGGCTTTCCTCTCAGTCCAAGTACTGCTGCTTTTCAGCTTACAAGAACAAACTGAAGTCTATGGGGAGAAAACAGAGGGCTAGAGATAGCATCAGCCCTCATTTGTAGGATCACAAAAAGTTAAAACTTAATCAAATTTTAAGCAGAGGAGTGTACACAAAAACAGAACAGGCAGCAGCAGAGAATTTATTTATTTCTCAAGCCCCTTGCCACTCTAATATCACTAAGCAGAAAGATTATGGGGAACTCCAACGATATGGAAAAAACTTGGGGAATTTCAGGGTCACAGCAGTGTGTCAAAGGGACTTTAGATATAGCAAATTTCCCAAAGAGAAGTTGTGATTCATCTTCCTCTTTCAGAGGTGCACGCCATTTCCCCTTAAAATACATAATTAGTTTGTGTAAAACATCATTGAACACACCATCTTTTGGACTCTGACCTGCAGGAGCTGGGAGAAACAACAGGTGATGTCCACATCCCCAGGCTAGGGCACAACAGAAAATGAAAAGAAATTGCCATCCCTGGGGAAAGGTGGAACCTACGGCCTCTAGTACAGATTTGGAACAGCACCAGGGGATTTCATGGTGACAACCCAAGCTCCCAAGGTCTCTGTGGGAGCGGACAGCCCATTTCCTGAGACCCCATCAGGCAGACTGAAGCTAGTCAGAAACATATTCTGTTTTGTAGTTGCTCCAGGCAGTGCCTACCTTGGCTTGCAATGTTTTGGGGTCCTGGATGAAGTCCCAGTCCTTTCCATTCATGCTGTAGGCCACCTTAAATTTCTTCACAAAGGAACGGGACTCGGTGGTGGTCACACTGTCCCCTCCACGAGCCCCCTGAATAATGACGCCTTTGACATTCTTCGGGATGCCAAGGTCCACCTGCAGCCACTCCTCCCCAGGCTGGGCCTGGGGGACACGGGGAAACCAGCCCGAGCGGCTGCTTACCAGGCGGGCCATGCTGGGAGACCAGTCATAGCCCCTGATGGAAGAGGCAGAGATCTGTGAGTCAGGAATGAGGCCAGAAAGCATTCCCAGCAAGTTGGAGCAAGGTGAATCTGCAGGGAAAGAAAGGGTATGAACAGTCAGGGTTTTTGAAGGGAAGTGCTCATCGTTCTCCTCACAGCTTTAATCTCTGGACACTAAACCAACACCTGCACTGGGCATTTCCCCCTCCCTCCAGCACCTGGAGTCCTGTCACTCCAAGCGCATCCTTTGAGATGGATGTCTCCATGCTGCTCACAGTATCACCATTGCCACCCCAAGAAGCCATGACAGCACCCCAGGACAGGCTGTTGGAGGGACAGGGAGGAGCACTGAAGCAGGGGGAGGAGGGGACCCTCACCAGTGATACGGCAGCCATACAGCTCCAGCCTCAGGGCGATGCCGTTGTGCCAGGTCTGGGGACGGATGCGCACGAAGCGTGTGAGCACTGGGCTGTGGATCTTGTTGAGAACCACCTCTGTGGCATCCTCATTGGCCTGAAATGTCTGCAAGGGAAGGGAGGCACAAATGTACTTTTGCACATACTGTTACATCCTCACCGGATAAGCAGTCAAAATAATCTCAGCAAGGAAAACCAAGAAAAGGTTTTGTGGTCAGGGCCAGCCTCCAACCAAGACAAGCACCTGGGGCCACAGGGAGATCTGAACTGCTGGCAGGACAGCATGGTGGATGGACTTACCTACCAGGCAGGAGAGCCAGGAGCTTTGTGCCTGACTGCCTCTCACAGCACTTGGAGGCACCTCAGACTGTCAGACCTCGGCTGCTTTGAGCTTGCCCTCAAACCTCGATCTGCTCCAGCACAAACGAGCAGATGCCCCCAAACAGGCTGACGTCCTGATGCATCCTTGCTCTGAGCTCCACAGGGAAACATCACGTGCAAGCAGTGGTGTAAGCAGGAAGGATGCACCTCTGCCTGGGGTGACAAGCTGCTGCCTCAGCCAGCCCCTTGCCTTTGCCACTCCCGTGCACATGCCACACAGAGACAGCTTTTCGGGAGTTTATGATCCCACATGGTATGAAATGGCTGCTGCCTTACCAGATGGCCATAATCAATAACTACCAGATGGATGTTAGATCCACCTCTTCTGCCCATGTTTTTAATAGGCCAGACAAGGACTGGATACAGTTTCTGTTTCAGGCTGCAAAGCCAGAGAGGGAAAGAGAGGGAAAGAGAGGGAAAGAGAGGGAAAGAGAGGGAAAGAGAGGGAAAGAGAGGGAAAGAGAGGGAAAGAGAGGGAAAGAGAGGGAAAGAGAGGGAAAGAGAGGGAAAGAGAGGGAAAGAGAGGGAAAGAGAGGGAAAGAGAGGGAAAGAGAGGGAAAGAGAGGGAAAGAGAGGGAAAGAGAGGGAAAGAGAGGGAAAGAGAGGGAAAGAGAGGGAAAGAGAGGGAAAGAGAGGGAAAGAGAGGGAAAGAGAGGGAAAGAGAGGGAAAGAGAGGGAAAGAGAGGGAAAGAGAGGGAAAGAGGAAATTCCCAACTGGACAGTAGCTTTCAACCCTTTCTCTGCCCCAGCATAAAGCACTAGAGCTCACACACCAAAGCATTGCCTGCTTTCCCTCCAAGCACGCAGGCACTTCAGGACAGGGCCAGACTCTCCTCCCATCTCAGCCAGGAACCACATCCACACCGAGATATTGGCTGTGTTCTGCTGCAGGCTCCTACCATGCATATGTGTACTAAGCACAGCAGTTCCCACTAAGTTTATCTCAGAAAAGCAGGAGAGTGTAACCTCTGGCACCAGTCTCCTGTGGGAGGCAATAGTCAAACAATTCAGGCCAGAAGAAGGGGTGAGGCGATATCCTGGCCTCTTGCCTTGAATAGCAGCTAGGAAGCATTTTATAAGCCTCCCATGGCTCTAGGCTTGCAGACAGCACATGTTGCTGCTCTTCTCCCGGGATCCAGCACATGAGGGCATGCAGAGGGTGTTTACAGGGCTGTTTACAGCACCCCAGCTACCTCTGGGCTGCCCCTGCACATCACCATCCACTCCTTCAGGGCAGGGAGCAGCCACCCCACAGAGGGACTCAGTTGCAAATCTGGCTGGTAATTGGGATGTGGGGTTGATGTGAACTTGAGCAGAAATGCTAATCTGGAGAATACATCTCATGCTGCTACCGTTTAGCAACACAGCATGGTTTATGTGTTTTTAATATCCTATTTTATCCTGTCTGACCCCACTTCCCATCCTTTTCCTTGCTCAGCAGACACCAAATACCCTTTTTTTCCAGCAGGAGGGCTATAAGAAGAGTGGTTACTGTGAAACACTCTCCAGGCATGTGTGTGTGTATGTCTTGTTATCCCATGGGGACACACACACACACAGAGTTTGAAGGGATGTATTTCCACACCACAGCAAAGCCTTCAGCTTTATGCCAACACAGAAACTGACACACAACACCTTACCTCTGAACCTAACACCGGAGGACAGGAAATGTTTATCTGAGCCAGTGCAACTATTTTAGCACAAGGAGCAGCACGTCAGGTCAGCCCAAAATTCCCTCTCTCCCAGAGGATGGCTCCTAATGGAGGCCACAGCAGATGTTCAAGGGCAGCAAGTCCAGTGGAGTTTTCCCCTGGCAACCTCTCTTTGCTTCCCACCATCAGCAATGTGAAGACTCCATGAGCCAAAGGTTGCATATGGACCAGCATGTTTAACAGTCACTGACGAGGTTTGCTGCTCTTTTTGATTTAACATATTTCATGTTTTGTTCTTTTTTAGCTCATTTCACACATATGAGCATCAGGGGCCAGAATCCAAATTTACACCAGCATAATTTGTTGCTGACTTCTGCAGTCAAGCTTGACAGAAAGCAGAAGTAGGACTGAGCCCAAAAACTTTATCTTTTCTATAGGCATGGCTGAAAACATCTCTTAGAGGACCTTGGTCCCAACCACCTGCTTCCAAGAAGAGCAATTTCAATTCTGTTTTAGGTTTAGAAGTCAGCAACTTACACAGGCCAGATCACATTCAACAAGCTATGAACTCTGAATCTGGGCCACGACACTCCAGACTGCCAGCTTGTGAGGGCAGAATCAGCACCTGACTTGCAGCTCTGTTATCAGCTGCACTGGCAGGATCTGTCCCATTGAACCTCACTTCTGAGCAGCCCCAGCTGATCACAGCAAGTCATCGCCGCATGCCCCGTTCAGCATAACAGAAAGGGGCCATTTTCAGAGGGCATGTGCTTAGTCCTGTTAGACACCTGTGCTACTCCCACATGCCTACTCTTTTAGCCTTCTTCCTGAGTGGAAATGCATTGTGAGCCCGCAGGTCCCAATTCTGCTGCTGACCAGGGTCTGACCTGACCGTCTGGTTTCCCTGTACTAACCCCAGAACGCTGTGGAGAGAGGCCCATTGGCTTCAACAGGCTCTACATCCCACCTCAAATTAGCACTCACAGCATAGGAAGAACGAGCAAGAAAATGTGTGAAATTGGGAGTGCCAAGAAAGCAAAGATTTCTTCCCTTTCTACCAAAATAGAACATTGCTATTCCTCCCGTCCTATCTGCTTCCCATCCCACTCAGCACATATTTTGAGCCAAGTCTTCGAATGGTGTAAATCAACATATCACCATCGAAGTATAAGAAGTCACAGTAATTTACACCAGCAGAAAAAAAAATACCTGGCTGTGATCTAGGGAGATAGATAGATAAATAGATATACACTCAGCAGAGAGCACACACGCGTATGCACATGAACACACACTGAAGGGTGATGGAGCCAGAAGACGAATGAGAAAACCATTAACAAACTAAAAGCACCTTCCAAGAAACAGTCAAGGGAACTCGCTTCCACTGCTGCGTCAAAAAGCTGCCCATACCCTGTATGTTTACTTCCGTTTTAGTCCAGACAGCAGGTCTGCATGTAAAATTAAATTGATAATCAATGAGAGCTGACCTGCTTAATTAATTTGCTGCAGAAAGCAAGTGGTAGGGGAGAGGCTGTAAAAGTAGGGGAGATGATGTCTAGGCTAGAGGAGGACTGTGAAAGTTTTCCATGTGCATACACATGCAAGCTCCACACCAGCACTTAAAAGTTGCATTTCTGACATGTTGGAACCATCATAGGGTGATGGGGGGAGTGATTTCAGAAGCTACATTTGTTCCAGTGGATATGGGAATTGTGCCATTGGCGGTTTGGAGTGAAGGAAATGAAGGACAGGGAGACAAAAAGTGCCATGAAGCTGAAGATGCAGCAAGTCAGGGAGGGGGTAGGAGGTAACCTCTCTCCTGCTGTATTTATTATGCTGCTTGGCCACTGTGCAATTTCTTGGGGAGCCGAAGAAAGTGGCTGACGGAGAAAGAGGAGAAGGCCAAGGATGGCAGCAGCCCTGCTTTCGTCCGAATGTATGTGTCTCTTTGGACCCACTAGATTTACTGCAGGATTATGTTACTCCTGTGGAGACAGAGCCCTGGAACAGAGCATGCTAACAGGATTAGGGCTTCAGGATTTAGACAGAGAAGCATGAAGGAGAAAAGTAGGGGAGATTATTTTCCTTGTCTGATAGGGAATGCATAAAATGGGGCATGTTTGATGGTGGGAGGATTCTGGCTCAAGTGGAGGGTGGATAGTTCTGGATTTATTAAATCCAGGAACAAGGAGTTAAAAGAAAAATGATACTTGGCAACACTCAACAAAGCACCGCGTCTGGGCAAGGCACAGTGTGCTGGGCTGGGCTTGCCAGCTCTGTGTCTTTGAGAGGCTCCACTCAGATTTGGGAGTCATCAGGGACACGAGGAGTGGTACTATGTTAGCCTGCAAAGGAGATATCAGGCCCAGAAATACAAAGCTGCAGCCTTGCTAGGAGAGCCAGGGCTGTGATTCTCCCCAGGTACTGCACCAAGGGTGAATGCGCAAGGCTGCCTTTGGCAGAGCCTGATGTCTTTGTCCTGCCTGCAAAAGCAGCAGAATCAGGCTGGGACCTGGATGTTTCTGGTCAAATCCTCTGCACCATGATGTCTCTGTGCAGAAACACTTGTGGCCCTCTGGCTCACTGTGCAAGCTTTTCCTGAGTTTTCCCGATAAAAAAACAGTCGCAGGACTGAAAGCTTTTCTCTCCTTCCTCAGGTGAATGAATAAAGGAGACACGATTAAGAACTGAAAAGACAGAGGAACACTCCTAAGGGAACGCACAAGGGCCTCCAAAGAGTCATCCTCAATATTCACTGCCAGCACCAAAAACCTCTGATGTCCCCAGTTCCAATGTACATCTGAGATACTGGGCTTTTTGCAGCAATTCGACGTTTGTGCACCTGCCACCTGAAATACCACCCAGGAAAGTTAGCTAATAACAAGCACAAAACCATCAAAATGAGTAGGAAATGAAAAATGCACATCAGCTGGATCTTGCTGCCATTGCTCATCCATTGACTTCTACAGATTCTGAAAATAAACGCTTTAGTTGCATTTTACATGCAGAGCAATGGAGGCAGCGAGACCAGCACTCATCGTGGTCCCAACCCACTCCAAATCCTGAAATCCATCCCATTCCCCAGTCCCTCACCACAATAGATGATTCCTGTGAGCTCATCTCCACAGTTACTAAGATAGAGCAGCTCAGACCACATGGGAGCTGGAACCTGAGATGCTACAAAGAAGGAAGTGGATCAGAATGGATAAGAACTTGGTTTTCCTATAAAATCCTCATAGTTGTGTCTGTCCAAAGAAAATGAACAAAAATAAAAGGTCAAATCCTGCCAGGTGAAGAAAATGGCCAAAAACAAAAGGTCAAATCCTGCCAGGTGCTCTTTTCCTTCCTTGGGTTCAAGAAGAGTTGATGTTTTCTAAAGACATTTCCAAACCACTCGATAAGATCTCGGCATGCACACCAGGACCACTGCCTAGAAGATAAGCTCTGAGGCCATTGGCCTGGCCCCAGGTCACGGGAGGTGGACACAACAGGGAGAGCAAAGGCCAGACCAGCAGCAGGGTTGGTTTGGCCCTGCCGCCTGTGGGGGCACACTGGTGAGTAGTAAGGGGCAAGTATGGGGTGGCACATGGTGGTGGCCACTCTCCGCCCTGTCTCCTCTCTTGGGGACACACAGGAGGACAGCTCAGCACCTCTGGCCAGGTTGCTTGGTTAGCCTCTCCCCTGGGCCCATGCCTGAGGGAAGGACAGAGCACCACTCGCTGGACAGGGGGATGTCCGGTGTGTGCTGGGCTTTTTGGGGAGTGGGCTGCCAGGAAGGAGGAAAGCCTGGCAGGGATGGGATGGGAGTGGGAGGGTGTGAATGTGGGGCTCCACTCCTGCCAGCTGCCTTCCCAGTGCCTCCCCATCCCAGAAACACAGCAGTGCTCAGCACGGAAACAGCCCAGCCAGCCCTGTCTGCTGCAAGCACATATTAATCACATTTTCCGCTGCTCCATCCTGCCTTTCCCGTTTCCCTTGCTGCGAGTGCCAGCAGCTGGGGACTCAAAGGTGAGCCATCACATTTGGCAGGGAAACACCCTGGCCCCACTGTCATCTGAAACACCGGAGGGAGGGGAAGCAGGGGGCAAAAGAGAGGTGGTCAGAGCTCCCCATCCTCTGCAGGGAGCATCATCCCCTCCCCACGCCTCCTTCACTCGCTTGTTTGCTGTTGCTTTAGCTCCCTGACGAAGATGGAAATGTTAGCTGACCCACCTATACGTGGCAGAGCTTTGCTTTTGGCCCACAGAGCTGGCAGAAGTTCAGAGCAGTGTTTGGTACACCCCATATGCCTATGTGTGTGTGTGCATATACATGTGTGTATGTGGGAATATAGGTGTGTGTATATATGTATGTGTCTATATATATATATGTATCTATCTGCACGGATATAGAGAGTCCCTGTCTGTCCACACCTTCCCCTCCCTCCCTGCTCCTCATGGCACCAAACCAAGCTGCGGCAGACTTGACGAATCTATTTGGCAAGGTTCGCTCCACCGTTGCAGCCGGGGCTGCGCGGAGCTCCGCACTGACGCGGGGAGGGAGCTGCACCTTCAGCGCAGACATCTGGGAGCTCGCTCAGCGCAGGAACCGGGGATTAGCACGGGCACGGAATGTGGGGCCACAGCCCTCCGGCACCAGATCCGGGGGCAAGTGGCCTTGCCCTGGCCCCACTGCAGCTCAGCAGCTGGCGGCCAGTTGTTTGGCGGGGCAGGAAAGCAGCCACCCGGATGCAAGGGGTAGGCGAGCCACCAAAAAGCAATTACTTATCCTCCAGCCTTGGGAGGTGTCTGCTAAATTAAGGCCAGAACATGGGAATGAATAGAGACTGGAATAGAAGAGTAAAAAAGAAGAGGTTTGATTTTTCCACTTTTTTTATATAAAGAGAAAACAGAGTAGAAAAAAGCTCACAGGAATCAAGGGCCAAATCCTCAGATGGTGGCAATTCAGGTGGCTGTGGGATTGTTTTGGATTGACACCAGCCAGGCTTTAGGGTCTTGCTGGAGCACTGTAAATTGGCTTAGCAGAACTGGAACCAGTCATGCTGTCCTGCTCCACCCTGGCCGAGGAGCCAGTGTCCAACGCCCAGGACTGCAAGGATGGGACATTTATTCTCCTCTGCAACTAAAACCACCCTCCAGGCCAGATTCCTGCTCCAGTTAAGACTTGAAAAGGTAACTTAATTTCCAGTGGTTATTTGAAACATTGAGCTGTGTATATAGCTCATGTCTCTGCCCAGCATGACACATATCTCCTGCCTGCCTGCAGCTTACAGAAAATGTCCCAATGAGACCCCAAACTCACCTGGGGCGAGGAGAGATGGCCCTGACTCACAGAAAGGTCTGCTGTGACCTGTGGGTCCTGGGAGAGCACAGAGGCTCCACACCACTGCAGGGGCACTGTGTTAGGGCTGTACATGAGCCCTGCCATGAGCTACTGTCCTGAAGCCAGCCCACCTGAGATCTGGGGGGCCCAGCTGAGGACTTCCCTCTGTGGTGCTGGGCTGCCCAGTGCCTCCATTTCCCTACTTCTAAAACAGGACTAGCACCACCTCACTGGCATGTGAAGAGCTTAAATACTCCAAATATTGCAGGTATGAGACTCTGGTAGGGACCTCTGCACAGAGAGGACTCTTTCTGGGAAGCAGAGGGAATTTGAACCTAAGACACACTTGTGGGGAAGGGGAAATCACACAGCCCGGAAGGGAAGGAAATGTCTGGATGAATCCTGAACAAGGCAGGCTACTGCATTTCATGCCAGCAGCGCCTGTGCCAGCAAATGGAAGGGACAGCTAATTTAATAGAAGTGCTGAGCAATCGAAAATTACTGGGACGTGTGTGTGGGGGGAGGTGTGTGGGACCCCAGCCACAGGGTTCACACAGACAGACTGCAGCACATCAGCAGGGAGCACCTGAACACAGCAGCACTGCTGCTGAGTGCCACAGAAGAGCAGGGAAGCTCTTCCTTGAGGCACCCTTAACCAGGGAACAACCCCATGACCAAAGCAATTGACAGAGAAAAACCAGCCTGGCACCATGGCTGCCTTAACCCTCCCTCCACATACACCAAACCTCCCACACAGACCACTCCAAATTTATCTTTCCTGGCCACACACCAGCACCCATAAGCTGTGAAAAGGGTGAACACCCATATTTACCCTCCCTCCTCCTTGCTCCCACCTCTGTGGGTGTCCCAGAAACACAGCAAGAGCACGCAGAGCTCCCAGGGCTCAATGCACCCTTGCTGACCATGCCTGCTAGTGCGGATTGCCACAGCTCTGGCAGCCTGAATTGTTTGTCATTATTTATTGCTCGTTTTGTTCCCTGGGACGGTGCAATTGCCTCTTAGGATTTGTGCCCTTTCATTTCCAGGCCTCAGTAACTCCTGAACTACAGTTTCATGTGGTTTTGTGATTGTTAACCCAGCATGCAGACGGGTCTATGACCATAAAAGCTCAATGAATCTTGTATGGCAAAACACAGGCTGCAAAAACATTTTCTCCTTCATTTGCAGTCAAAAAACATACTCTCACCACCACGAAAGATGCAGCAGCAGCCAGGTTTTCCAAGGAACAGCGTTTCCTCATTGCTGTGCAGAGAAGAAAGGACTGTTTCTGCTCAGAGCAACATCAGTCTTTTTATCATCGTCAGAAAAAGGGGTCCCTCACAGATTAAACCCTCTGGGCCTGCAAAATCTCTCCGTTCTCTTCCCTCTTGTTGGCTGCAAGACTCACCAAGGTGCAGGAAAAAGAGACAAAAAAGTCTTTACCTTGTGGTTTTTCCCATGTCGGTACATCATCCAGTCCTCCCCATTGGTGCTGACCTCCAGCTTGTAGGTACGGACATAGTAGCCCTTCTGGGTTTCTCTCGAGATGGCACCCTGTGTGGCAATGGCTGTGAGCACAGTCAGGAAGTGGAGGTCCACCTTTCCAAGGGAAAAAGGGACAAGAAAGAGAGTGGTAACCACCTGAGAGTCCAGAGTGGCTAGTTAGTTCCTCCCTCTGTCTCTGAAAAATGAAAATGTGCAAATTCAGCCTGTCTCACTCCATCTGCGGGCGCACAGCTCAACAGGCACAGCCCTCCCCAGGGCTGACTTCAGCAGGATAGGACCCTGGGACAAGAGTAGCTAAGAATCTTGACGTCTGTTCATGTGGGACTACCACAGAGCCTTCTTCCTGCCTCAGACCAAGCAATAGGATCTGCAGAGAAGCTCACGTCCATTAAAAGCAGGACAGAGACCGACTTTTTCCATGTAAAATAAAAGCATGATATCCAATTAGCAAGTGCTGCAGTTCTTGGTTTTCCCTTGCTGGTTTTTTTTTTTGTTTTGTTTTACAACATGGGTTGAGAAAGGTCAGCAGAGCTGGCTTAGTAGCTCTGCCATGAATGAAAAATGAGGCATCTGCTGGAGGCAATGACATTCACCACCCCCTTGCTCGTAGTGCCCTTTAGCAAGCAGTGTCTCCCGGCGATGTGACACAGCCAGAAGCTGTGTGTGGACACACTGTGGCTCTAACCAGCTCCCAGGGAAAGCCTTTGCTCTCTCAGCCCCCCACCTGACATCAGCCCGCTCATGCTCTCTGCATCCCTGATGAGATAAATATTATTCTAGTTGTTTTTCTATGCACCCCCCGGAGACTTTGGTCGTCAGGCCAGTGGCGGAGTCAGTGGCCCTTGTAAGTGGCAGAGGTCTCTCAGTCTCTATCAGTCTGCTGGAAAGTCCATCAAGGTTTTGGGCAGGAAGGGGGGGTGGGAGAGAGACAGGATGGAGTCAGTCCTTGTGTGAGCAAGCTAATGGGAGAGCCAGCCCGTCGCATTTCACGGAGGCACCGCAGCTCCCCTGCTGCTTGCTCCCCACGAGCCAAGAGGCAATAAAAAATTCAACAAGCCTTATGGTCAAAGGTCAGTTTAACAGCATGACACTCCATTTGGCGGGGGAAGAGGCAAGGGGGCTGGAAAGGTACCTGCAGGTACTCTTTGTTGCTGTCTACATTGGGGGTCCAGCCGTTGTCATCACTGTTGAGCCGGCTCTGCTGAGGGGTCCATCGCCCATCTGAGTAGGTGGAGGAGGCACTGATCTGCATGTTGGAGATCCTGCCAGATTCCATCCCCAGAGGCACATTGCACTGAAAGTCTAGAGCAGACACACACACACACAGACACACAGATTGGTTTGCAGTCTCAGTACTTCACCCCCAAGTGAAAGGCAGCCCTGAACTAATCTCTCTAGCTCACCCTAAGCAAAGCTGCCTGTCTGGAAGGATGAACAGATCTACACCATCTTGCAGGTTGTGTGCCTTCACAGATGGCCCTGAAAAATTATAGTCAGGGCAGCTTTCTGTTTGCACAGCCCTCTGAACACTGTTACAGTCCAGATCTTTCTCCCTTTCTCTATCTTCTTCACCTTTGCTCAGTTTGGACACAATTCTGTCCCTTCCTTCCCTGCACCTCCAGCAAGATGTTCCAAGTACCCTTGTCACAAAGTTCCCATCTTCTTAAGGCTGTAGGTGAAATCTGAGCACTGACAAGGCAAGGAGTACAGACAGACACATTAGGAGGGTGCTTACTGTTGTGCTGCCAGCAGGAACGTCAAGGACTGAAATGGGCAGCTATAAAGGTTTTGCGTGCATGTGAGAGTAGGGATGCATGTGTGTACGTGTCTGTGTCTATGTGCATGCACTATATATGGTATCAGGCCCATAGGAATTAACCAGATAAGATCATGAAAGACTCTGCTATGCTTTCATTTGGATCTCCTCACTTCTAAGGCTTTAAAAGTCACAATTAGCTCAGTTTTATGGCACACCTCATCTTTTTTTATGGCAGCTGTCCTGTAAAAACAATAGCAAAGAAAACAGTGATAGAAAATACTGCATGGGTCCAAGCGTGCTGCTGCTGTAAACCAATGGGACTTCACCAAATTGCCTGTGCTTTTAATGTGGCCAAGTCAACCTTGGGTGGAAATGATGGGCCAAGTTAGGATGTCGGTGCTATTATTAAAGTTTCAATTTACACCACCATAAATGAAAACAGGCCTGGCCCTTTAACAAAGGCTCTTGTGCTTGATTTCTCAGGCTTTGCGTTTAACGTCTTATTTCCAAATCCTTTTAAAGAACAGAATAGAAAAAGGATTAAAGAACAGATCAGCTGAGTGTGGCAATAGGTAATGGTGCAGAGCTCTTGCTTGTCTGTAACTCACACAGCCTCAGCAGAACATTCCTTACTCAATCACAGAGCAAGAGGTTGTAACCCTGCTGCCCTGATGCTGCACAACCCCTACTCTACTCTGCTCTCTGTCACGGGCTTTCAGCGGCAGGTCAGGGACTCCCTCTCTTTCTCTGGGACTGAGGGGTGTCCTGAAGGCTTCTTCTGTTGTATCAGAGGTTTGCTGCAAACAGAGGTCAAGAACAGTAGCTCTGATGCAAAAATACCATGGGGAAACAAATGGAAGCTTTCCTTGCCTTCAAGTGTTACACAAAGAATCAAAATACTCTTCATTCTTAAAACACACAACTTACTTCCTCACTCCACATCAATTTATCTCTCTTGTTAAAGGTTATAAAACAAAGTTTGGCTTGAAATTCTTAGAGCTTTAAGCAATCTATAATTTGACAGCCAAGAAATTCCAGTTTGTGGTTTAGGACTGTGAATTTTTGGAAAACTAGAGAAAGAGAGAGCGTATTTTCCCCCATGCTTTAATGAATCTGCTGCACACGCTGGACTGAAGTCTTCCCCTAAATCCTTTGCATTGAGCTCATACATGAGCGATTCTAATCCAAAAGGTATTGAGAAGACTTCACAAGCAAGTGAAAAGTCACCAAAAGGTCAGAAAGTGAAATTCTTACTGAAATCTCCCTTCTATCAGAAACAGAGAACAGACTTGTTCTCTGTGAAACTGCTGTGTGCACTCCTTATGGGGAACCAGCCCTTGGACACATTTCTGCCTGCTTTACTCTTGTATGTGCCAAATGAAACACGGAAAGCACAGGGGACACAACTAATTCATACACACACATTTCCAACTTACTTTCTGGGACTTCCTGGTGAATCAAGTAGTACTGAGCAGAGAAACCATCCTTAGCCACTGCCAGGTCCGTGTGGAAGGTGAGAGAGAGGACGCCGGTGGTTGAGCGGATGTCTGATGGCATCTTAGTGCCGCAATACCTGCCTATCAAGGGGCCGACTGCAAAAGAAAGAGCAGCAAAGGTAAAGCCTGCTTTCCCACCAGCCCCCTGGATCACCAGCACATTGGCATCACTCAGCAGGGAGGCCTTAGCAGGACTGATTGGGATAAAAGATAGGCTTTGGGGAGGTGATGTTTTTTTATACCCACTGGCCTGGTGCCATGCAGTGCAGAAATATCCACTGCAGCAGGCATTGCTCTGCAATTGCTGGGTAATGCTCCAGAACGCTCTGTTTCTCAGTTTTGCTATAAGGTAGGGAGGTTCTCCCACCATTGCATGAACCCACTGCCCTTCCCTGAGGATGAACTGCTGATGTTTGGAGTGTCCCGTGGGGCTTTTCAGATCAGTGATTACAACAGAGCAGTAATTAGTGATTTAATGAATGCAGCCTTCTGTCCCCAAGCTGGCCAAGGAGCGCCCCGATGGCAGGTGCATGCAGCAACCACCTTTGAGGTTGGGCACCCTCGGTGTTCAAACACAGCCTGCACAGTTCTGGAGCTGTGTGAGACACCAGGAAGGGCCGAGGATAGCAGTGTAGCACCCCATGGCTTACCCTGAGGGATGCCGTCCCAAATGTCCAGCCAGTCGTACTTGCAGTCTCCTTCCCCCGCCTGCAGTGGGTCGTGCTCAAGGTCAAAAAGCACAAAGTGGAGGAGGATTTCTGTCTTTGGCTTGGCTATGATGGTGAAGATACAGTCCAGGTTGTGTGGATACTTGTCAGGGAAACCTGGAGACTCGATCGTGCCGTTGGAGGCAGTGAAGTTTCTGGAGCAGTCCTCGGAGCCTGTAGCAGCAGGAAAAACCCACAGGCTTAGCAACAATGAAGATTAATGCCAACAACTTGACACTGTGGAAACTCCATTTTGAGCTTAGCAGGGTTATGTATTCACTTCTGGAAATGTCCTGCAGCTCAAGAGCTGTGTGAATTACTGCAAGAAGTGAGAAGGTGACTTTCAAAGCTTTCCACAGGTAGAGAGACAAGGTCCATGAGGTCAGCGTAGAGGACAACATGGTTCTAAATCCCTCAGACAGCTTTGCAAACATAATCTGTACGCCACTACCGATCGTCCTGACAATTATCTCAAAATCTGGACTAGAACAGCAATCCTATCCAAAGCCATGGATGTGATTTGGCAGGCCAGCACTCTGCTATGTCCCTCACACAGGTAGTGGTGGACAGGGAGGCCACATCAAGCTGGCCTGCCAAATCACATCCATGGCATGTGGATGCTGGCCCTTCCCTAGCTGGCCTTTTCCAGCCTGACTGGTCCCCCAAACACTGACCTGGGAGACCTGTGTGCTGCTCCAGAGTCTGCAGAGAGGCTGGCCAGCATGCAGGGAGCTGCCATCCACAGTACTCATGGCTGCTAACTGCAGCCATGCAGGCAAGGGGCCACAGCAGCCCCAGGTCTGATGGGGGAGCCCCTGTTTGAGGATGGAGCTGCCTGGGATGCGGCAGAGAGGAGTAACGGGATGTATTCTTCCTGGAAAGGCTGTCCCCATGGGCCAGTCTCCTGCAAACTCCACCCTTCCAGCACAGACAGCCGTGCCTCAGTTTCCTCTTGAGAAAATCCAGAAGCACAAATATTTACACCGTGAAAGGGCCTGTGGGAGCATGCCAATGTCTCCACTGTTTGCTGCAAACCCTTGGGAAGTGCACAGTTAGCCTGCAGCTCTCCTGAGACCCACACAAGGGACAGGGGCCAGCTTCAGCACAGGTCCCCACAATGTGGCCTCAGCAAGAGTGGGGATAACAGGGGCCGTGGCAGGGGGGTCTCTGATGAGAGCAGGAACACAGCCCTCTTTTTCACAGAATGAGCCATCCACACCAGAAATGCAAGTTATTTCTATCCTTAAGGAAGATCTTCGCGTGGTGAGGGGGACAGACAATGTTGCCTCTTATTTGTTGCTGACCTCAGCACTGGCCTCGGCTGCAGCCAGGCCAGCTCGGTGCCCCCTCTCATACAGCCAAGGTGCCTCGGGGTGGCTGGGGAAAGGGGAATTTGTGTCATATTCATACCACAGTGACTTTGAAACCCTTGCCAGGACAATAGGCAACAGAAATCTGCAGCCTGGAGCTATAAGAAGGGAAAGGGAATGTTAGAGAAGCTGCTGGCCACTGCTGCAACCCGGTACTAGCATTCGCAAAGGTTTCTGCTTCACTTCTTCTGGGATACTCTCCTTCTCCTCTACAAACCCTTTTGCTCCGGCTCTTCCAGGTAGCACGAGCCTTCCCAGGACTAATGGGAGACTTGTTATTCAATTCAGCATTAACCTACGGAGTCAGGCCAGCAGCCTGCAGTAATAGCAGGATCTTGCACTGCATTATGCAGTGCCTGGCTGGAGAGCTGCTCAGGAGAGGCTCTTAATTGACTACCTAATGAAGCAGCCAGCTTTTCTGGTGTGAACCTGTGGGGTAAAAGGCAGAGGCAAAAAATAAGGCCAATCACAAATCACAGCATAATGCCATGAACAGGGATGACGGTGTACTTGGTTCCAAACAACTTGAAAGACGAACAGATAAACAGGGGAAAAAAACACAAGCTCCTAGCTACGGAGAAAATCAAAGACTAAACCCAGAGTCACGGACTGTCTTCTAGAGACAGGAAAGAGATGTATGTTGCCACATTAGACAACAGTTTCCTCCTGTGGGGCTCTTATCGCATTTGGCATCTTTGTCTACATTTTGGCTAATAGCGGCAAACACCATGATCAGCTTTTTATAAGGAAGCTGCAGATAATCAACAGGAGTCATGCTGGCTTCGGCAGCACAGGCCAGCCTGAGTGGAGACTTTGATGCCCAGCGCTGGAGAGCTCAGGCCGGCCCTGCCAAGCTGACTCACAAAGGGAGCAGCAGGGAGGCTGGACCAGCCAGGGCAGGCGGCTCTTTTGTCAGCCCACAGACCCTAACTGATACCCATCAGGGGATTCAAAGACTGGTATGCAGTTGATTGTATGCAGATTGCTCCTCTCTCACACCGTGATAAGGGAAATTTAGCACAAGGTGGGGAAATAAATGCTCCATTGAAAAGAGTTGTCTTTTAGGTCACCTTTAAGACAGAAGGAATCTGCAGCCACTGCTGCCTTTACTGATGTGGACAATGACAGTCTGATGACCTTTAAAGCTAGTGACACCCTTGCTGGTTACCCTGACAGCTCAGACAGAAACTTGGCCCATGCCTGCCTGCCAGCTAACAAAAGGCAGGGTTAGCTTGTACTCCAGTAGCCCCGAAGCCAGCATTGTCCATCGCCCTCTATGGAGCCCTGGCTGGGGCTGGGCAGATGTGGGCTGGGAGTGCTCCTGGATCACAGGCTCATCCATGCTCCTGTGCCAAAATCTGCCTTGCCAGCCTCGATTTCATGGGCTCTAAGAAAATGTGGCTGTATCTGGAGAAGATGGCTGCCTGCAGGGGTGAGGGGTGGCAAAAGAAGCCCCAGCACCACTTCAGACTTGAGGGCAGTACTGCAGGGACTTATATCAAGGGACACAAACTCAGCTCCAGCCTCCATCCAATACTTGTTCTCTTCCAGATCAGCCTTTGATTCCTCTCCCTTCCAACCAGCAACAACTTCTCCTTTCCCCATGAATTTTGGTCCCTTACTGCCTCCCGCCCAGACTGACAGGGTTCCTGGCTGTCATCCCTCCCCACAGCATGGCCTGGCCACCTCAGCCAGTTGGACCACCCCACATTGCCTCGTGCCCTGAGTCAGTGCATGGACCCCATGTGAGGTCAGGTACAACCCAGCACAGTCTGCTGGGCTCACAGGAGGTATGTGCAGAGAGAGAGAGGCAAGGGGGGCTGAGGTGGGTCTTCCCACCTGTACACAGGCATTCTTTGCCATCCTCTGTGATGGCAACTGGCCTTAGCAAACCCCAATATCTGACTGAAGCACTAAACCATTTCAGGACTAATCTGCATCCTAACCACCAACTAACAGTGGTGGTGAGCTGGCTGCACAACAGCTCAGTGGCCAGGTATGCAGTCCAGGCAACTGCCAGCAGTAGCACTCTCCTCATCCATCAGAACCTTCATACATGTCCTGTCCTCATCAATTCACAGTGAATTTAGGGAGTCTCATTCTCTTTCATCAAAGTCTCCACATTCACATCTACCCCTGGCCAGGTTGTGGGCTGCCCATGCACCTCTGCCTGCTGCACAGCTGGCCCAGGGCTCCTGGCCACTGCTGCCTGTGCTCTCCATCTTTTCTTTAAAGAGGCTGGATAAGCAGCTCTGTTGTGCTCCTTTTTGGTTCTTCCCATGGCATGGACATTTTTGTTATGTGCTGGATGCAATGACATGAAAGCCACATGCGTGCTGTCTTCCAACGCATCACCAAAGGAATGTGGGCACAGGGCAGGCGCCTGTGTGCCCACACAAAACATGCTCCTGTTCCCTCAGCATGCAGGCACACCTCTCTCACATGCACAGAGAGCAGGGGTTATTTTCTCAAGCCTCCTTCTTCCCAGACATGAAATTCTGGCAAATATTTAAACAGAAACACTATTAAAAGGGCTTTGAGCATTTTTTTCTTTCCTCAATAATAGTTCAGTACTAAACAGAATTATGAACAGTTCCTCATATCAGCCTGGAAAGGTGTCGCCTCAGACTTTGACAGAGCTGCTGAGAGCAATCACTTGAAAACCAGAGCTCCCCAGTTACAAACCCCACATCCAGGGAGAGAAAACACAGTGTCATTGATCAACCCTGAATCGCAACTCCACGGGAGGGGGAGCTCCATGCACTTCTAACAGAGGAACAATCCCGTTTTAGCCCTAACAAGCTCCACTCATGCCAGGGAGAAAAGATGTATGTCTTTAGCCCTCGAATACAAGGGAACACTTAAGGAGGAACACTGCTTTTATTGCCACACTGTGATCCAAAAATGCACTGTCATTGCCACTAACATCTTTACCTTACTGGAAATGTGATGCACAGACTTGCCTAAATTAAAAAAAAAAAGTTCTTTATGTCTGGAAAACATGCTAGATATCACATTGAAAAGCTGGTCAAAGGCATCTCCTGGTGAAGATAATTGTGGCAAACAGTCTGGGAGACAGGCACTGACTCAGACACTCACCTGTCTTGTAGATCTCATAGCGCAGGGAAAAGCCGGCGCCTTGCCTTGCGTAGTCTGAGGTGAACTTGATATAGAGAGAGGGGCCAGAAGAGATGATGGTAGGAGGTGCAATGTTCCCACAGTGCTTGCCCAGCAGGTCTGCCGCTTCACTGTCCCCATCGCGGATCTCGATGTAGTCATACCTGCGGAGGCAGGTGAAATGGCAGGGAAACCATCTGTCAGTGAGATGCTTCAAGATGCCAGGAACAAACAAAACCCACTCTTGGTGTCTGCGTATTTCACAGCAAGTCTTCCAGACAGGTACCTGGGACTCCCCTTATTCACACCACACCACAGACCCCAAAACATTTTTTCTCTTTTGTCTGACTATGTTTAGATCCTTTCCTCTGTTGCCATTCACATCACTAATTTATTGCACATACAATCCACTTCAGCTTCAGAGCCAACATGCAAAATTCAGGACACACTTTACCTCCATTTCCACAAAACTCCTTTGGCATGGGAGAAGCTCAGATACAACTCTCCTGGGGCTGCTCTCCTCCCCTGACCTCTCTTTTGAAGCGCCGTTGTGCTATTTGGCAGAGCTCACATTATTCCAGTATCCGTGTGGGATTTGGCCAAGCACGCACCAAGCGTGAGACTGTCAACGTTCAATCCATGTGAACAGGTAGCTATTTTGTGCACTGACACCACACTGGTCCTTCAACATGCAGGGCAAGTACACTCACTTAGCACTTGGACATTAAAATTAATGCTCTTCCATTAAGTGCTAATGAAGATTTTCTGTGGATGAGAAGTGTGTAAGAGCTGGGTACACACGCTCACTACTGCTGATCTTGTACTCCCTCTAACTGCAATCTGCCTTTGCTACACCCTGCTTGAAGATGTTTCGCCTGCCCACTAGCATGGCTCCTGGGTACCTGACTGGTCTGGGGAAAGAATGTGTAAGGTTAGAAGAATTGCCTCCTGGTGCAGAGACAAAAGCTTGTTGCAAAGCCTGGCTGGAAGGTGAAACTCCCACAGATCCCTTCATATTTTCTAGGCCATGACTAGGCAAGATACTAGTATCAGGCTGTGCGTGCTGTGAAGAAACAAACAGCTTTTACGTGTACATCTTGTTCTTCAGCTGCTTTCAAACACCCACGTTCTCCCGCCCCTCGCCTCTCTGGCCAGCGTGCTGCTATTTACAGAAACTGACCATCTCTCTAGGACTGCTTATTTGCTTTGTATCAACCTGTTTGAACAACATGCTACAGCTCTTCTCATGGGGCCAGGGAGGAAAAAAGCATTTCCAGGCTGCCAGGAATCTGCCTTTCTTCTTTGTCACAAGATCTTCTGTTTGGGAATGGAGAGTTGAAAGGAGAAGTAGCTTGCTGGATACGGAATGATCCTCATGTGACTCATTCCCGTTCTGCAAAGGACATACCGGCAAGCAACAACCTCAAAACAAACTTACAGGGACTTAGTGAGCTCCTCCACAAAGAAAGATGGCCCGGTCGGCTTTGATTTCACTCCTTTCTGGGACTAAATCAGGCTGAGAGCCAGAAGCAAAACGCCAGCAGATAAAATCCTGTCTACGCTGGACCGAGCACTCAACTGGCTGCAATCACCCAGCCTTTAACTTCATTACAGACTCAATTGGCTTGGCCAAGGTGAAATCCAAACGGTCTTGAGAAGCGGCACTTGAACAGGAAGAGCATTTGGCTTAGCTGGTGTGTGGACACATAGCAATGCAAATGAAGATCTGCTCCCTCTGTTCTCCCCTCAGCTCTGCCTAGCCCCCATCACCTTGTGACCCCTTATTACCCTGACACCAGTCAGCAGCACTCTGTGTGACCCCACTAATATTCATCATGTGTGGCTTGATCCTACCTTCCCTCCAGGGAAGGGGAACATAGAAGGCAGTGTTAGTGCTTCTTCTAAGTAGAGTTTTTTCCTCCTTGTTTGTCTGTTTGTTTAAAGTAGTACTGAGCAAACAGCGGGGACATTTTGTTCTCTAAATAACTGCTTGCTTTCAGCGTGCCTGCAGCCCTTCCACATCTGAAGTGCACATCTGTGCCGCAGGACTACTGGCTACAAGTGAAATTGTGAATATGTGGCAAAAAGTTTAATTTGGCAAAAACATAACTGTTGGCAAAACACGGTTAATGGAGTGGATTGTAAAAGCTGCCATTTTCATGCACAGGCAGAGGTTAGCTGCATCCCAGGGAATCACATCTGTTTGTGTCCTCATGGGGCTGTAACTCGCCAACACAGTACATGGCTTCAACTACTTGACTGCAATGATCACAGCTTCTGTTGTAGCCAGCACATCGAACATCCCAGTGCTGTCCCCATGGCTCCTCAAGCCACCCACTGCTGTAGGAGCCCTGCAATTTCAGAAGCAAGTTCTGGACCAAGAAATATTTGCTTATTGAACGGGTGACTGACTTACAATAATACATACAATTTGGGAATATTGCAATCTGCTCATGGGCAATCTGCAAATGGAAAATTAAAAGAATGAATCTAGTAAGTAAATCATCAGGAAATATTTGCTTCTTTGAATTAAGCCCTATTTGGCTTCATTCAAGCATCTAACTGAGCTTTCTCATACTGGAGCTAATCCTTACTAAATCAAATGTTAAAAACAACTGAAAAAAAGCCCTTAAGAGAAGGTCAGGGAAATAATTTTTTTGCCAAATGTAAAATTAATATAAATGTGTAAGAGTTTTCTTCCCTAGTTAAAAAATCTTGGCCCAAGTCCTCTCCTCCTCATAAGGCAAAACTTTTTCTTTGGGTTAGATAAACAGAGCATGAATTGGGGAAGTATTACACTTGGGACTTAGCTCCTGCCCAGATGAGCAGGAGCAGGAGCACCTACTTCCTCTCCACCACAGCAAATAAGCTCTAGGCTTTCAAAATGAAATGTCAAAGACATCCAGTCAAAACTGTTAACCTTCCAAACTTCAGCAAGAATGCCAGCTAATCCCCACCACAGATTCTCTTGGAACCGTGTGCTTCAGTCATGTCCATGCCTTGGCCTTCAAACAAACAAACTGGTAAACCCCATTCTCCTCATGCTGGGTCACTGGACATGCTACAGTCTAGTTTGGCCAAATGTTTGCTCCTGTTAAGCTTAAGCATGGTTTCCAGACTTTCTTCTTCCCTTGTGAAAAAGAAAAATTGGAAGGAAGAAAACCCAACCATGCTTTCTCCCCTAACCATTTCATTTTCAGATAATTACTGACCAGGGCACAGCTGGGTGGGATACATTTATGCTGCAATGGCATTCAAACTGTCTCATACAGTGCCCAGCAATTTGCATTTCACTCAAATACCCAAATTCATTCTTTCAGTCACCATGCACCAACATCCTTGTGGGGCTGACCTCTCTGGCTTTACCTCCACTGACAAAGCTGCCGTCTCCAAGAACATTTCATGGCTGCTTCTCCCCACCCAGGCATTGCTCCAATGAGCCAAGCATAAATATGTGAGGGCAGGGTGCAACCTCTGTAACCCACAAGTATCATCAGTGGATTAACCAACTCCTCTTGTACAGGGAAGGTGACAGACAACAGTTGGCTGCTCCTCCAGTGGCAGGATATTCTCAGCTGCTGCTTGAGTGGGAAGGCCAGTGAGCTGGTTTGAAATCGCCTCAAACAGCTTTCCACCAGGGACTTTTGAGGCAATGCTGAAGTGCTTTTAACTGCCCAGACAATGGAGGCTGAGAAAGAAGGGAAATACAAGGCTTAGATGCTCTTCTTGAAGCTGTTTAACAGAATTAAATGGAAAATGTACAATGCTTACAAATATTGCTGCGTTTTTATTACAGATTTTTTTGTAGAAAGTGCTTTGCTGATGTTAAGAGAGCTTTTATAAACTAATTATAAAGCACTTTTAATGCCTGTATTATTCATGCTTGTTTGCTTGCTTTTTCCTCCAGTCAACCTCTCTGCTTCCCAGTCTTCCCTTTCTATTTTCCCTAAATCACTTTGCTGCTGGCTCTCCAAATGAGGTGCAACAAAGGCAAACAAGCCCCAGCTGTAGTGATTATGAGAAGACCTTCACCTTTTCAGGTCTCTTGTGTTGTGAAATAGCTCCTCTGCTCCCTGACCATTGAGCTGTGCTCCATGATCCCTTGGGGCTATGATCTCTTGTCCCAGGTGCCCACGCAGGCACTGCTGAGTTCCAGAAACGCTACAACCCACCTGGGGAGCAGCACCAGAAAGCCTGTGACATTCCTCTGGGTGCTCCTCTCCAGAGGGACACAACACAAAGCAGTTCAGTGACCCATACTGCTGATCACAAAATCAACAACCCCATCGACCCTCATGCCCAGGTCCCAAGAGATGCTGAGTCCTTCCCCACTGAAGAATGCTTCAAGGGCATTACAGGGACACTAGCTAAGGATGGGGAGAAACACGAATAACAAACTATTTGTATGTTCACAGCCATACCGTGAGTCCTCCAAATACATAAACTTGTGCAAGCCTTGCTTCAAAGCCTAAGCAGAACCTGCTCCCCAGGTCGAGCTCTGACCTAGCTGGCAGCTTTTTCAGTCTCTCTCTAGAGCTACAATTTGAAGTAGGTGAGGACTTGCACTCTGCAAAGCCCAGTTTCCAGTGCTTGCCAGGACTGGAGAGAGACTCTAACCTGAACTTCCCCAATGTTTAATTTGGAGCTATTATTTATAGGCGTTTCCATGGGGCTCATGACTGCAGCTGGCAAACAGTAATGATGGGATTCTCACGGGACCCTGGGAGGTAGGAAGGCAGAGAGAAGCAGTGTCTGGCCCAAGGTCACACAGGAAGTTTGCAGCACAGCCAAGAATAGAAGCCAATCTTGATTGGAGAGGTTACATTATATTGGAGAAATCTGGCCTAGGTAGACAGAGAGACAAATAGGTACAGACTGCATGCCAACAACCCTAAATTTGGGAATGCCCAGGGCTGACCTCTGATCTGCTTGAACCATATGTCACTGTGTCTTGAATGCATCTGCCGAGGAGAGGAAGAGAAACTGCAATTCTAGTGAAATTCAGCAGATGTTAATACTCTGCAGGTAGCTGGGGAAGGCCTGTACTTAGCCACAATGGAAGTGGTAAATGCAATTGTTCCCCCTTTGAAAAGGTAGTGGGAGGTTTATTTCTTAGAAACTGTTATAAGAAGCATAAGGCTTTTTAAACATCCTCTAAGAACAGGCAGTTTCTTAGAAATTAAATAGCAGTTGCAGGGTAGAGATAGTTAAGAAATGGTGAACCAGCATCTCTGTGCTTGTTGTGCAATCAAGAGGTGGCTAAAATTAATGCCCATTACATGCTCGCTGGCTTAGTCGATTTTTCTGTGTCACCACCCATCTTTATGCACTTTTGTACACCACCTTCCAACCAGATCCTTATTTCATGGGTGGCTACATTGCGAAAGACAAGAAAACTTTTCCATTATGTTTACACAGTCTTGAGCAACGGCAGGACATACCCTTCAAAGGTTAAATTGTTCCAGAAGCTACTAAGGACTTTTAAATTTTTTTTTTTTTTTACAGCCATGATAGCAGAGGCAAGTACCACTGCTGACTGATGAAACAAGAGCAATGAAGTTTGATCTTAGCTGCCAGCCCTTAATCAGAGTAATTAATTATAAATACAGCAGATGAATTGGATTCTCCTCTGACTTGAACTGGTTTTACACATGTGTAACTCATCATTTTAAGGGTAATCACTCCTAATTTATCTTGGTGTGAGAAGAGACTCCGTCCTCATAGATGCAGGCCCTGCTATAGATTTGTGCACAGAACTAAAAAGCCTGTACCACATCTAGCTTTAGCCAACTAAATGTCCTCTGCTCTCAGTGGAAGCAGACTTCTCACATGCAGCTTGGGATGGATTAATTGTTCTTCTGCACTGACAACAGAGGTACTTTAAAACACTCCTATTGACTAGACCTGGGCTTTGGGTGTCTGAACATTGAAGAGATGAATCTGATCTCAGTCTGCACCTTTTGGGGCCGATTTTGCCCATGCTGAGGCAAAAGATGCTCACAGAGCTTGCCCTTGTTTTGCCCTTATGGAAATAATTGTCCCTGGCAACAACAGAGAGAAACAGGCTATAATTGCTCTGAATCTGAAGGGATTTCACTGGATTTCAGTGACTAAAATGACAAAAATCCAATGGCAGCAGCGGCAAAGCCAGGCTGGGGTGGAGGGAGTGGGGGGTCGATGTCACAGGCATAACTGCTTAGGATTTCTCGGAAGTTTGTTTTGAATTTGTTGTATCCAATTACGTCTTGTGTAATCACAGTATTGTGAGGGTTTGTAATCATTGTACTGTGCTTTGGATTATTTTCTTATCTCCTCAAAAATCTGACCAGAATTTCTGAGAAATGAAAAAAATCCAGTTATCCAGTCACAGGGAAAGAAAAAAAAAAATTAAAATAAAAAGGAAAAAAAACAGAGAAGGAGAGAAAATGACCCTATTAGATTGGAAAACTTCTTCAAAAATGCCTTGAAGACAAAAAAATGAAACCATAAAGAGCCTCTATTTATACTCTTTGGGTTGTTGTTTTCACCGCTTTTACAAGCACTGCTGAGGCTTTCAGCGGTGGGAGGGGGGGAAGTTAGTCAAAATACTTTGTGCAAAGGGAGGAATAAAAAACAACTGCAAACTGCTCCTGAGGCAAGTTCTGACTCAGGAGGGAATTTTAGCTCCTAGCATGCTGCTGCCCTCCCCTGAGACAGGAGAGCAAGCGCTCCCCTGTGCTCTGTGGTTCATCCCTGGGCTGCCTCCTTCAAGCTGTGTTGCCAGATCGCTGCGGAAAGGCGCGTTGGAGAAGTGCTCTCATCTGGGGCATGTCTGGAAAACCATCCATTATATAAGAAAAAGAGATGTGCTAATGTGCACTTCAGGGGTTTTCTGCAGGCTGTTGTTCAGGAGTTGCACATGGCTGTTTAATTTTATTTCTGTCTCCAAAACCATCTCTATAAATGCCTCACTCTTCTATTTTTAGCTACAGGGGTCTTTGGTTGCAAGATGTCTTTGGTGTTAATTGAGGGGGGGAGAATCACGGTGAAATCAGGAATAAAATATATAAAGCATGTTCAGAATAAGCCCCCTTTCCATGGCATTCTGCCTTCTGTTGCTGCTCTAAGGGAACGGAAGCAACGCACTGCCCTTTCATACCCCAAAACGCAGGACACTTGAGAAAATGCATTTGCACTTTTCTCCTTCTGCTACAATCCATCTGTGGAAAAAATTAGACTTTGGTTTCTATGTCATTTTACTGTCACCACTCGCAGGCACTTGATCACTAACAGAAAGACAAAAAAAAAAAACCAACAACCACAAAAGGAAAATTTACTGCCAAAAAGCAGCAGAGCAGGCAGAAGGCAAGGGCAAAAATGCTCACTTTGATCGCTTTGCAGTGGGAGGGACACGGTTCCCTTTCCTGATGTGATCCAGTGCCCGGATCAACAGCCAAGGCAATAGATGGAGACAAGCTTAGGCCAGGCTGCCCAAGTTCTGGGGTGCTGATGAGGATTAGGGAACACTCACATGGCCTGCTGTGCCAGCCTTGTTCCCAAAGGAGTGAGTGATGTCCCACCATACCTTGCTGGTGCAGCATCAGTCATGGCCTTAGACACAACATGCAGGGAAAAGCGAAAGGAAAGAGTGAAAACTGTGATCAGATGGGAGCTTTGTAGCTGGGCTTTCCACTATCACTCATTTGCACTGGCTTTTCTTCAGCACAAAACTGAAATAAACACCTCGTTAAGCACCAATTGTATAACAGAGGTTGTAAGAACAGAGCCCTTACCAGCCCACCCTCACCCTCCTGGCTGTCTACATCCCTCATTAATGATGGATGGTCACCCTGGGACTGGCCCACCATTGGACGACTTTCTGACCCCGCATTTTCTCAGACACAGCCTGTTCACAGCCCAGCTCCTGCCATAGCTGATGCACAAGTGAGTAAAGCTTTGCTGCCAAGACTGGCCTGCAGCCTCCACTATTTGGGCATTCCCACAATTTGGCTGTGCCAGCTTGTAGTAAGAGCTGTTTCTGGGGCAAAGAGTGCACCAAACCTGCCTGATTCCTCCTTACATACTGTACAGCTAGCACAGCATCTCCTACCCCCTTCTCTCCTCAAAATACAGGCACTTGCAGCTCAGTAGCCATCTGAACCAAACAAGTCTGAGCATAATCAATGCCTGAGCAAGGCCGAATGCTGTGCCATGCACATGCCACACCTTGTTGTGCATTGGCAGCAGCAGTGACCTCCCACACGGTTCTCTGAGGCAGCAGTGACTATCTGGGGGTGTGGGAGGAATTAGCTGCTGGCAGGGGCTGGTTGGTATCCCTGAGGTGAGCTCAGCCCAGCCCAAGACAGCAGGTCAGAGAGGCAGCCACACCAAGATAGAAGAGGGACAGAGACAAGGGAATGGGATGCTGCATGAAGTTGGTTCGTACCTTTTCTCCTGAATGTGCTCTGGGAACAGGGGGATGGGACTGTCCCTGTTTCTCCCACAAACAAGGACCCCTCCACTGCTTTGTTCAGAAAGATTTTCTTTCAAACAGCCTTTTGTGTCATCCTCCCGTTCAGCCGTGGCAGTGTGTCTGCTTTGTCCTGCCAGCTCAGCCATGGAGTGTTTACAAGTCTCCCTCACCCTTCCAGGCTGTGGTTCAGCTCCATTGACACTGAAGGCAACAGACTCCTCTCTCGGTGTGTGATGAATCAATTACTTCCTCTGACACTCTATTACTATAGCCCTTACATCTCCAGATTGCAGATGAAAAGACAGGCTGAGAAGGGGGACAGGGAAGGGGAGAGGTCTCCTGAGGTCTCCTTCAATGGAGTTGTTGGACATCTGAAGACATCCCCATCTGCCATATTTAAGGACAGAGAGAACTGTAGAAAAATCAGAGGGTTTTCACAAAAGAAAACCTAAGAAATAAAATGGGTCAAAAGACTTCAACAAGATGCAGTGAACATAGAGCAGTGGTGAATCAGTCCCCTCTGCTGATGGAGATCCCAGACCTTGTTCCCACCCATGATTAACAGCCAAACATCAGTATTACCAAAGAGACAGTCATGACACCTTCCTTTTCCCTGCAAAATAACAATGTAAATGAAACCTCACACCAACAATCACAAAGGAGGAAGGAAGCTGAGCACATGCCTCAAACTCTCGTGCTGGCGGTGGAGGGCAGGGAGGGCACTTCTCCTTGTTCGACATCCATCAACAACCCCAGCTCTGAGGTTTCCCTGGAGGTTTCTAATACACTGAGCACTTCCCATGCAAACACCCTGCACGCAGCATGGCCTCGGCAGGCACGGGGCTGAGCACAGGGGTTCTCCCATGACCAGTGGGTGAGTGCTGCCTGTCTCAGGAAAGCAGAAGTCCGCCTCAAAAAATTCCTCATGGAGACCACAGTGTCTTCTGTACCGCTGCTCAGGAAAGGGGAATTCCACCTCAAAAAGACGAGGGGCATGCCTTTCCTCACACTGACCACTGTGACTTCTGAACTGCTGCAAGAAGGTGGGGGCAGTCACATTACACGAGCAGCCACCCTGCCAGTTTCCACACCATTTGTAACAGGACGAAGACTGTGGCAGAGGATTTCTGCTGTCAGACCCCAGTGCTTCAGGCTCTGCTTCTAGGAACTCATTAAACAATAGTATCTCCATGTCTGACCCAGTATTACTTTGAAACCACACCATACTACTGTACTGTTATTGCTCACCAAAGCTGTATACAGATCTCAAGAATTCCTTGGGATTAGGAATTGGGGTGAGAAACCAACAGAAAAACCCTGGGTTATTCACTCTTTCTAACGATCTACTGATCTACTCACTAGGCCAGCATACGGAAGGCTTTCTATGGCGTGTTTGACTTGATATATCAAAGACAGTTGCTTAAAACGTCCTAGCTGTGATTAGTGGACCATGACTGCTATTAACTTATAAGGAATTCCAGGATCACCAGACTGTGGTTTGCAACCTATTATTACATTGCCATTCAACGGTGGTGTGCAGTCACTTGATTTAAAGAACACGGAGAACGTGCCTCAGACTAAAAACGTAACCTCCCCCAATTCCTTCAAATATGTTCTATCCTGAGTTCTGGCCAAAAGCAACCACAAATTTCTTCTGGTTTTCAGTCTGCTCTTTGCAGTCTGTTCTTTTTATTTTGCATTCATATTTAATTACAGAATTCACACCCAGCCAGGAAAGGCTGAGAATGAGCTGGTTGTCGTCTGCAGTGCTCTGACCTGCTCCTGTGTGAAGCTGCTGCTCAGCAGCCTTTGGAGGGGAGGGTGCACTCTTGCTATCTAGACTGGGTTTTATGCCTGCTGATGCCCAGATCGTCTCCTCTTTACAAGGCAGGAACAGTAAATCAATAGCAGGGAAGGGGAAAAAACCCAAATCTCAGAACTGCCAGAAGTGATATTTGCTGGGGAGTCTGCCACTCCCTTGTTACAGCCTGATAATAGAGATTATATCCATTAGAAAGGCTGCATGTAGCTAAGTCAAACAGTTGCTCATTAAAAGGCTAAACTAGTTCCTATGTAAATCAAGGTAAAACCTCACATTGCTTTCACTGGGCTTTGCATCCAGTCCTTAACAAAAAATGAGTAACTTTTAAAATATTATTCTAGCACTCTCCTTACATTCAGTAAACCTCCTGACTCCTGCATCCAGACAGCAAACTCATGATGCAGAAGAGCACTTCCAAGTCCACTGTACAACACAAAAGAAGTGACCAAGACTCATACCCCCACAGACATTTATTTAGGCTCCTGAGAGGTCTCAGGGAGCCTGGGATGAGTCTCTGTGGAGGGTGTCACCTGGTGTCACACAGTGGGCTGGAGCACTGCTGAAAAGATAATCAAGGGCCTCAGGCTCTGCTGAAAGCATGAGCACCTCAACCCTGTGGTTATCAGCCATTCCAATGGGATTGCTTTACTTCTATCCTATGACATCTGTGCTGAGCCGGATCTGCAAAGATGCAAAGGGCTTAGAGCTGGAGTGTGGCTTACAGTGCTTGCTCAAAAAAAGCCCAGGTTTCTGACACCTCTAGCTGATTTCTGAGCCCACTTAGTGAGGAGTCACCGCAGCCAGCCCTGTGCTCCCTCTCCAGGCACTGTGGGATCCTGTTCCTTCCCTCACTAGACAGAGAGGCTGACTAAGAAGCGAGTACAGCATCACCACTACCAGCTCCTCCTCAGCAGCAGGAAGGAGGGGGAGAGGTCTCTATCTCTAATGCTATTGTTCCCAGTGTCACCAGCTGGCCCTCAATTTGTCATCATGCCAACAGGAAACAAGGTGCAAAATGAGATCTGACTCCTATGCACCGGATGTTAGTGAGCTGGTGGGACATATGAGACCCCACTAGAGTGCATTTGGGGCCACCACCTTCTGCGGAGCCTGGGCTGGGCCTGTCCCTCCAGGGAAAGGCTCTGGGGCATAGAGAAGCACAGCCACAGAGCAAGCAGAGATGGGAAGCTGGGAACAGGGAGGCGAACAGCCTTGAGCAGTTAACTCATGTGCACGATCTAACACCGTCACAGCCAACCCATTCACTGATGTTCCATTTCGGAAAATGACCTGGGCTTGACGGGAATTATAAACCATTCAGCGGATGCTGGATGGAGTTAAAAAATGGTAAAAGTTCATTTGAAGACAAGTTGAGCTGCAGTGTCATGTTACCCAGACTGAATTATTTCCTGTACGTTAGAAATATTGCTTCTGGCTACCCATGCCACAAATGTATGAGCAAGCAAATGCCTTCCTTAACATCTCATCTTTGACTTCCTCTCACTGTAAAGTTAGAGCTCGATTCCCCCAGTGCTTCAGGAGATGCAGTCACTTCCCCTTGCATCCTAGCAAAGAGCCCCTCCAAGCCCTGGCATTCTCTAGTGCTCCAACTGTATTTCTCTTTTCTAAGCATTTTGCCAATCACAAGATTAACTGCATTGTTTCTAAAATGTTTACCAATAAGTTAATTATGCACACTTTTCAAAGCATTTACTAATTAGCTGTCCATGATTGCTGCCTTGTCTACTCTTAACCTTCACTGATGGAAGGATGGCTTCTTGCAATATTATGCTCTTGTTTGAAGGAGATGGCAAGAGAGGCAGGCTGAATGCTGCAGCCACCAGCTGCCTGGCTGGCTGTGGGTACTGGGTCTGGATGCAGCTCTCCCTGCCACCTCAGCTTAAAGGAATTTGAGCCAGTGTGTCTGTGGCTCTCTAGGAAGAATGCAGAGCTGTTTTGTTCCAGTGCCCAGCTTTTTGGATGCTCAGGAGATGGCCATGCTGCCATCAGAGGCCTTCACTGGTAGTCCAAGCCGCATGTCTCACCCTTTGTACTGTGGCATGGGAACACCAGCATGTCACTGCCAGTGTCCTCGGCCAGCCGCGCTCTGCGAGATGGCGCTAGAAGCGTTGTGCCAAGTCCTGGTTCACTCTGCCCTTCAAGCTGGGAGCAGGCCTGTCTCCTGCCATGCCTGCCCTGTATCCAGCACACATCAGGATGCTGTGCTTGGTTCAACTCTCTTGGCACCATTATGGCTCTTACGAGGTCACAGCGACAGCTGTATAAATTTCCTCATGATAGTGACTCCAGTTCCTGTTTCTGCAAACCTTCTGGACTTGACAGTGGGACCCAAAGTCAGGAGGAAGAGCCTGATTGTAGCTCTGTGTCCAAGTTGCCATCTTCAGGCCCCTGTCTCCAGAAACATTTGCCAGCATTTGGCATGTGCCACCAGAGGGGGCTGCGAGCCACGGCAGCAGTCCCCCAAGTTCTTCCCAGGCAGGGATCCCACTGACTGCAACCCAGGTACAGCATGCGTTGGAAATGGCTGCAGAAAAATCCCACTGGGCATGGTCTGACTATCAGTCAGGCTTTTTTTTAAAACAACAGCGTTCCTCTGGAGCAGATGTTATGACTCAGCTGGAAGGTCTTCTGCCTGCAGAGGAAGCACAAGCGTGTCCACTGCAGCCTGGAGGGAGTGTGCCTCTGCTGCGTGCACACCGCCCAGCCTAATCCTCTGGTAGGCTCAACTCAGTGTGGCAGAGTCAGTAGCCAAGCACAGGAGGGAGCTTTTAGCGGTCCAAAGAGGAGACCAGCAGCGGGAGGGTGGCACAAATAGAAAAGGTGGTTGGCCATAAATGGAATGATTCACTCATAGATGAGGTTTCAGATTTGGTTTTTCTAAGCAAGCAGAGCAGACAGAACAGCAAAATGGCAATTAAGGAGTGGACAGCTCAGCTACAAGACTGCACAAGCTGGGGGATAGCCATTCCTGTTGCACACCTATTGCAAATGGTTCAGGGCACTTCTGGGATCCCAAATAAACCCTGGCATGAAAAAGACTGCCCAGCAACCACCATGGCACACAGAAGCGGAAACATTTCACTATAGCAGCAGCCTGCTCTTTTCCACTGGATGCCACTTTCCTGTTCAGTGAATAGATACCAGTGACGTGGGGTGCGGTACCTGAGCTACAGCTGCAATCGCAGCACAGAGGCGAAGAAATAGCCAGGCACTAGGATGATCATTTCCGAATAGTTCAGCAGATCTTTTATCAGAGCATCAAGCTTCCCTTTTGGCTCTGTCATTACTGCTGTGGTCCCACAGCTGCAGGACAGCACGAACAATGGCCCAGGGCCCACCCTCCCCGCCACAGGGATCCCTGCTGGTGCAAAACAGCACAGCAGCAGGAGGAGGCCAATTTTCTTAACCTTGCACAATCCCAAAGAAAGACATTTCCTCGGCGTACAGATACAGCATAGAGAGAGAGAGATGTTCTGGGGCTTCAACTACACCAAATTACTCCTTTCATGATGGCAATGGTAGAGTGCAGTTACTTCTTAATGCAGCTGGACACAGCTGAAAAATAAAAGCCCAGATGTGCCTCCAGAAAACAATAGAAGCAAGTAGCACAGAGCAGCCACCCCTGGCTGCCACCTTGGGCATTCATCCCTGGCTGATGCTTCCACCCTCCAGGCAGCTTCTCTGCAGCCAGCTCTTGCTCTGGCATCTGGGCAGCACCAGGTTTGTAGGCCCCTTCCGGCCAGCTGCTGGCCGAGGGGAAATCACTGACCTTCCTGCAGAGGTCCCCAGGGTGCCAGGCAGTGTACAAAACACAGGAGGAAATGCCTCCTGTCCCAAAGGGAAATCTAAAGCAGATACAAGGAAGGCCAGAAAGGAAAAAGTAAAACTAAAAAGACTTTTGGAGATACTTTTGTAGGCTTTCGAATGAGTTTTAGGAATGTAAATGTTATGCTTTATGAGGGAGAAACTTTAGCCTAATAAGGTAAAATGAAATGTTGAAAGAAGAAGCAACAGAGGAAGGGGTTATGGTGTTTACCTCTGGCAGCTGGAGGCACAGACTGGCCCCGCTGTTGCTCCAATAGCTGCCAGGTAGCAACACCAGAGCGGGAGACCTTTTCTGCCCAGAGATCAAGTGCCTCAATGAAGTCCATCTGCCTGTCACCTTGATGTGAAAGTGCTCTATATTAATGATGAGAAGTCAAAAGGAGGGCTCTGCCCTGACACTGTGCCTTTGATGCTCAACTCCTGTTCCTGTTAAGGTTCACACCTGCAGCTGCAATGAGGTCTTTGCTTCTTCATAAAAAAACCCTCAGACACTCAGATGAGATTTATTATTAGATGGTCACCTATTATTAATGTAATGTAAGTGTTAATGCTTAAGCATTACACAGTGCTTGTACTTGCCTCCTTCTGGTCAGTCACTTAAAATCTCACTCCTCTCCATTTCTTTCAGGCCATGTTCATCATGCACTGTTTTCATTGTTCAGTTATGCTTCCTATCAAGCACTGTCCATGAAGCTCTTTCAAACCCACTCCTATTCAGTGCTGGCTCGAGAGAGCAGGCACCCTAAGTCAGCTTGGCTCTCAGCTCACAGCTGTGGCCTGCAGAAGCTCAGGTGCACAGTGGATAAATCCTGTTTTGCTTTAATAAAGGCTTGCTTGTGCATGTACACTCAAAGGGAAATAGTGAGACCACACAGCAGCCACACAGAAGATTGCCACAGTAAAGCAGAAAGCAGCAAAGGGATAACCAACACTGCCAGTGCTCAGGCAGTCCTACTGCACACACCACCTGCAGCTTGGGACCAGACAACTCTCTCTAACAGGCAGCAAAACATAGCAGAAGTTGCACAAGATGCTCAGAGCTAAAATTGGCATCTTCCTACAGGTGGAGGAAAAGCCTGGTGCCCATGGGGATTTCCAGGTCGCTGACCAACTTGGTTTTGCTTGCCTGAGACCTTGAAGAGGCAGAAGCTGGAGTCCCTCCTGCCCAGTTTAATCCCTGCCCTGCACACAACCCTGTCCTGGCCAATACACATGGCATACTCTTCAGACTGCAAATATAGGCCCATACAGCTTTTATTACTGTGAATTTGGGGCAACTGCATTAGCTACGAGGAGCCTGTGCATGCTGTAATAAAATCTGATAGAAACTGTCATCCCCACATCCACTGCAAGGCCTCGTTGTGTTCATCTATGCCCACATGAAGCCTTTCTCTCCTTCTCCCTTCTTTATACACAGGCCTGATCCTGCAAAGCGCTAAACACCTTGCACGCACAGTGACTTCAGGGAGAGTTCATGGTGTTCAAAGCCTTATTAGCCCAGGCTCTAGCTGTAGGGGGTGATGAGATCCTCAATGACATCAATCAGCACACCTTCATTAGAGTTAGAGGAGCTATGCTGATTTATGGCAGCTGAGGATCCAGCTCTGCACTTCATAACCTTCAGTACATCATCAAACCCATGATGAATTCTTTGTTCTCCACAGGACTGATTCTGCAGCCCCATAAATGCTTCCCCTGTTCCTTTGTCCTTTTTTACAAACAGAATTTCCCTCTCCATATGCAACCCCCTTTTAATCAACAGGACCAGTGTATCTAGCAGGACTGCTATGTCAGGCCTGTTTTAGGAGACCACAAGCTCCTTCACACTCAGGCATCCCTGTAGCTGGCTGTGGATTCCAGATTAAACCCACAGGTTTATATGTCAGCTGGGACCACGTTATTAACTCAGCCTTTTACAGTGCCCTTTGATGCCATTAATTATTCTTTACTAACTGTTAATTGTTTTTCTCAGACATCTAGTTTCTAAATCCTTTCTTAGAAGAAAAAGGGAAAAAAGCAAACAAACCCATCCCCCCAGGTTACAAACATAGCAGAAAAAGCTCTATGGAAGTCAGATCCAGGCCAAACAGCTCAGACCACCACGCCTGCAGCGTCAGATGGCCCAAATTTGTGTCTCCAGCCACAGGGCTCTCTGCCATACCTCTGCCTAGTTACACACCAGGAAATTGCTCTGCTTTCCCAGCACAGTTTAAAAGAACATTGAGGCCAGCTTGACAGAGAAAACCAAGCAGCCTTTTAAGCAAAGTCAAGCTCAGTCTGAAAGCTAGTTGGGTCTTGCTTTCAGGTGGTATCAGGCCAAGTTAAGAACTACCAGTTCGTTGCAGAGTATGAGCCCAAAGCAGCATCTTACAACCTCACAGGCAACTCTTGCTCCTGAAAGGCAAGGAGATGCAGCACTATGGGGGCTCAGAATGATGCTTGATTTCAAATGCAAGGAAGCACGAGACCCATGCCACTAGGCAAAAGCAAGAAGAGGAGGTAACTATGTACTAGACAGGAAGAGGAAGGCTCTTACTTGCAGTCATGTTTTTCGATTTCAAAGTGAGGGTTGAAGTTGAGGATAATCTTCTGGTTGGATTCAGGGGCGTAGATGACCCATTCACAGTTCTGGTGGGAGGGGTAGTCATTGGGGTACCCTGGGGAGGTGATGTACCCGGCATCCTTGGAGTTCAGGCGACCCCCGCATGGCTGAGCTGCAGAGACACAGAAGGGAACAAGGCATTGAAACGGGTTCTGGGCATCAGGTCTCCCTGGGCCACTGATAGGGGTGGTCTGATAAAGACCATTCTCCAGGCCATTGACATCCCTGTGGTGCTCTAATACCTGATATTAATCTCTGGGCAAGGAGAATTATTCTGCAGAACAAACATACTCCTTTCCCCTCCACCTCCTGCCACACTTACATACCACATTTCACACAGACCAGAAAAGAGAAAGGAATGCTCTTGCCAAGGCAATTACAGAGCCATAAAGTACGAGACAGATTGATATCAGATCATCTGGAGCTGCCTCATTTTATCCCTTCTTTTGCCTCCTTTGCAAGCTGCTCTGTGTCAGTCTCCCACAGCTGCCTCAGGAGACACCAGAATTTGGACACTACAAATTTAATCCAGCTGCAGGAGGGCAGAAAGCTTTGCTGTTTCCAGGGAAGGAAACTGAGGCACATCAGGGATGATGGTGAGCCCAGGCCCACCCGCACTGTGTGGCAGAGCTAAGGGCAGCATCCGTCCCTCCTGGACCCAGCCTGCAGCCCCATGAAAGCCCCTCTCTGCTTGGTGTGCTCTCCCTCCCCAACCCGCCTGCCCCAACAAATCCATCTCAGCAGACTTGCAAGCTAACCCAGCCACTGGAGCTGCAGACACAGATAATCAGCTGTGGTGGTTTTGTGGGACTAGCCCACAAATGGCTGGCAATGGCTGCGTGGTAAGCAGAGGAAGCTCTCTCAGCTTTGGGCTAGAACAGGCCCTAGAGGGTGATTTCATAATCAAAAAAACATTTAATCTCATGAATGCTACAAATCAAATTTATTATTGTATTACTTGCTGGAAGGAAAATCTGCATCATGGGGTCACTTGATAATGCACTACAAATCCCAAAGCCCCATTCTCCACGGGGCCCCCACTGTGTGTGTCCTGCTGCCTCTACTCCCCTGCCACCCCCTTGTACCAGTACCCAGGCCCACAGGCTGCAACAGCTGCCCCCAGAAGACAGCATTGCCACGTCATACCCAGCAAAACACACAAAACCCACCAAAATGGGCAAAACCCAACAAAACCCTAAGCCCCTCCAAAGGGCAGGCTGGCAGGTATACAGGGTGACCCTGGCCCTGCACTGTGGAAAGTCTTTCCCATCCCTGACAATAAGCAGTGGGGTACAATGTGGGATGCAAACCTTTACAGGTTATCCCCACTGTCAGGTTATCCCCACAGCTTCCCCACAGTCCTGGGGGACCCTGGATGTGCAGGAGGGTGTGAGGGGGTTTTCCCAGGGTCCACATGTGCACGCCCTGAGATGAGGCCTGCAGCACATCCCATAACCCCAGGGAGCCAAGGCACAGAGGAGGTTCACCCTTGATACAGGAGAGCAACCACACATCCCAGCAGCTCTGTGAGCCAAGGGTTTCCACAGTGTTCCCCACTGCTTTGATCCTGAAGATGTTCCTGTCCCTCCACAGCAGAACTCACTGCAAAGCCCCAGGACCACCCAGGAGAAGCAAAGCAGTGCAGATTGTGTGGCCTCAGGCCCATGCTGTGGGCCTGGCTCTGTTCCTCTGCCATGGGGTCTGCCAGGTCCCAGGGGTGTCCCCTGCCAGGCTGTCACAAATCCACCCGCTCTCGGTGGGGACATCCCAGCCTGCATTCAAACCGCCCTCTTCTCAGAGCCAAGGCAAGCAGCAGGAGTCAGGCAGGATCCCTCGGCAGTAATGCTTCCTGGAAAAAACCCACTTTGAATAAACAACCTGCTGCCTGCACGCTGCCTGCAGAAAATGCACGTGTCCTGGGCGAAAACAAGGCCAACAGGCGGGCCCTTCATGGGGCAGTGAGGCTTCCTTTGCCATGAAAAAACACTCTGTTTCCCCCATGTTTTTCATGCCCTCTAACACATTCATTCTTCAAAATAACTTTCTTCGCACACACCCAAAGGCAGATCTGCAGCCTTCCCTTTTTCTTAAAATAATCCTGTAAGTATCCTGAAAAATATGAGGGGAAAAAACACAACACTGCCACGAAGAGCTGAGAATACCAAAAAACATCTGGTTTTGTTCCACAGGAGAGCTTGCTCAACACACAAACATGTACAAACCTACATTCTTGCACAAATATCTTCTCTCAGGAAGGCATATTTGCCCACACATGTATTTATGTGGGTTCGGAGGCAGGGAAAGAAAGAGACATTCACGTGGAAAGAAGAAATTCACCGACTTGTTGACATCAATGTACAAATAGACGTGTAATTCACACTTCACTCATGTACGCACTTTCACACCTTCTCATAAAAATTCACACCTCTTTTGCACACATGTCCACCCCCTCCAGCAAAGAAAAATATTCAAGCTGCAGATTATTTTTCTTGGAAAGGGTGAAGTCTCGAAACAATGAAAATACAGTCAATCCTTCCACACCTCGTCATCCCCTCCCTGTCTCTCCAGCTTTCACACACATGCTACCCGCTAGGCTGATACCACCAACATCACCCACCACTCAGAAGCTGCTAGCCCCTTACTCATGCTGGATGCCGTGAACACCCTGTGAGCCCTTAGTTCCCCTCCAACTGGTGGAGCTGCGTCATGTGAACACAGGTGTCAGCCTCCACCTTGCTCCAGCTCTTCCCCAACAAATGAACTCAGGAGCAGAAGCACAGTTCCATCCTGACCTTGAAACTTGTCCCTTGCCCTAAAGGCCATCGCAGTTCAGTGGGACTGAGCTAAGGAAAACCATAGGCTAGATTCTAATTTCAGGTCATCTTGGTGCCCAAATTAAACTGTTGGTGCCGGTGAGGGCAGCCTGAGTGAGAGGGGCTGGAGCCCAGCTCTCTGCAACTGAAGTCTCTCCAGCAAAACAGGACAAGCAGGCAAAACCCGTGAGTGAACAAGAGCACCAGCCACATCCCTCGGGTGTTCAGATACCACCAGGAAAACATCAGCCTCTTCCTGCAGCAGGTAAAGTCTCCCACCTACAGGAAAGCTTATCTGTGTCTCTCAGAGGAACATATTTTGTCCTCTTATTCATTCCTCCCCAAGAAGGCCCAGAAAAATGAAGGGGGCTACTTCAGTACTGCACTGCCTTGCCCACATGGTGGGCAATAGCATATCATGGAACTCGAGGTTTCTTAGAGTTATGTGAAGAGGCAAAATGACTTTAACATCTCTGTATTTGTTCTGTTGTGCTTTTTCTCTTCTGACTCACTGGTATCTAGCAGGTGAACACCTGCAACAACAACAACAACAAAAAAATCTATCACCATGTCCACTGATGGGCAAAGGGTTTGACTCAGCAGTCATGCCAAGCACTGTCTTTCTGTATAAAATATGGCCTGTTTTGTACACAACAGAGGCTCAAGCCTCAATGTAAATGGATTCTTACCAGCTGATGCATTGCATCCATGCAAAAGAAAAAAAAAAGAAAAGGTGAGTGGCATGGCTACTGCTCAGGCTGTATGCTTTGAAAGCAAGATGTATTCCACAGCTAATGGATTTTGGCAACTTTTGCCAGCCCTGAATTCACTTAATAAAATTAAAATTAAATTCTGAAGTACAAGCCAAGTCTGCCAGGTGCGTGGGACATCCCGTTGCTCAGTAAGCAAAATGCAGGCGTTGAAAGCAGACTGCTGGGGCCCCTGCCAGTCCACATGGTAGAAGGACCAGTGGAGTGCTGTGCCAACGACAAAGCCGCAGGCGAGAAGCAGGGCTCCTCAAAGGAGGCTGTGGAGGTCAATACTCCCCAGCAGTGTTGGAGCAGGCTATGGTCAGGTTGGAAAATCTGCAGATCCCCCTTTACATTAAAGCTCACCATAATATACATTATCCCTGCAATCTCCTCCAAGCAGGAACACCCCAACAGGAGAACTACACCAGAGGATGACAACCAAGCCACAGTGATGGGCAAAGAAGACCTGGAGAAGCTCACGAGGGGTGAACTCATGCAAATGCGGTATTGTACAGTGTGCAACTCCAAAGTTTCCCATGGAGATGGGTATCAGCAGCTGAGATCCTCACCCTTTACAAGGGGCAGACACCTCTTTCTCTGTCCTGACCTGCTGGAGACACTCAGGCTGATGAAGCCTCCTCCTCCCTCCCCCAGGCCACAACAAGCAAGCATCACTTAGGGGACCCAAAAACAAGAGCCAGGCCGCAGGAACCTTCATCCACACTTGGAGGTTTTCAGCTCTTCAGCTCATCAGGCGCATGCTGAAACCTTAGGCCGGGAGTAGGGCATTCTCCTACTTGAATTTCCTGCTGATTAAACCCCTCTGGATTTCCCTCACCCCAGGAGAGCAGAGCTCGCTGTTATTGTTGGACCTTCCACACAGAAACTAAAGCCAACTCTGCCTGTAACAAAAATAATCATCACCAGAGAGGCCCGTTTCACAACAAACATACATACTACAGCCTCTCAGAGCTTGTAGTGTCCAGCACAAAACTACCACGTGTTTTGATCTGCTGAGCTCAGTTTACTTTTGGGATATAACTCAGGGCTGTGCACGAAATTTAAGGTGTTCTGGATGCCTTAGAAGCAGCAACACCATCGCTTTCTGTGCTGCTTGAAAAGAGCAGCCTTTGAGGACAGCAAAGGAACAAGGGAGAGAGATGTGGGAGTTCCACAGCAGGCGGATGCATTGCCCAGCCTTGTCACTTCTCTTCCTGACACGGGGCCCTCTAGCCTAACTTCACACCCTCATTCAGCCACTGCAGAAGATTTCCACGTCCCAGGATTCAGCACTGGGCAGAGGAGATTTGTCCTGCCAACCCTCTGACTGCACAGCAAAATACAGGTGCTGGCATCCATGACCCAGGTCTCTCAGAGCTGCTGAACTTGGCTGGAGGCCTTGTGCAGGAAACCCATATTTCAGTTCTTTTAGTCACACAGCTCTTCAGAGATCAGAGTTTTTCAAGGTCCATGCATGTCCAAGCACTTTGCCAAATCCTGATATGGAGGAGACAAACATCTCTTCTGCCAAGGATTCATTACCATCAATGCTCATCCTGCCTTATTCCCGGAGCTCTGACCCTGGCTGGGCACAGCTAAGGTGGCAGGAGCTCTCACCCCAAACCACACGGCACAACTTTCACAAGAGGCAGGAACACAAATATGAACTCTCAGATTTAAATCATACAGTTTAGCCATTGGCCAAGGAGAGAGACATAGTGCAGAGGAAGCTAATAAGATTAGATATTTTATCCCCAGGAGCATAGATCATTTTAGCAGAAGCGTGTTTGCTTTGGATTGCGAGATAAAGCTTCAAAGGCTTCCTGAACAAATTAATGGACAAACACACCCAAACAACACAAGACTCTTACATGCACATTTCATTCCAGAGCACTACCCACACGCACATCTTGAGATTTCACACAACCAGGACAAGTCCCCACAATATTTCATTGAGGACCTTTACCAGTTTAACTGAATATTCATCTAGAAGTAGAAACACAGCAAAGTAGAATTTAAAGACTGCTTTTGTGATTTGAACTAGGATTTTGTTCAATTCAAAGTGTCTCAAGCCTGTCATGAGACAAGCTCATAAAACACTGTCTGGGCTTAAGCAAGAAAGGAACGCGCCAATCCATCAGTTGAGGAATGCAGCCATTTGACTGCTTCTTAAGGCAACCGGGAAGGGATGCAATATATTCATTTTATAGCATTGGACAGCAGTGAAAGGGGAACACCGGAAAGCTCAGCAAATGGAACATTTTAGCTGTGAGCCTTTGCAAAAAGAGATCATTTTAAATTATTTTTAAATAAGAAGGGAATGTTGGAGGGAGGAAAAGAGAGGAGGAGAAGTGGAGACTTCTGATATCCTGGACAATTTTTTCCCATGTTAATCCACAAAAGAATTAAGTAGAGACCTGAAAGAGAGATCTACTCAAGCTTCACCACGGAAAATGAGAGGGCCAAATCCTGCATGCAAATCCAGGTAATTTGCTTTGAAATCACTGGAGTTCAGCTGATTTCCATTCCTGGGATTCTGGATAACCACCTTCCAGGGGCTGACATCGCTTTGTGCCACTTGAGCCAGTGACAGCCTAGACCTTTAAATGTGCATCCTGTCCAACCCCTCTCTTCTATCTTTGATGAGATTTTATATCCTGTTTATCCACCTTCACTACCTTTATTATTTGCCACCCTATATCAGAAGCAAAGGCAATTCCAATAGGGCAACCAAGTTAATAGTGTTAGTCTTTCTATAGATACATGTACATACAATTCTCCCAGCTTGCCTGCAAATGTAATCGGTGGGTCTGGAATTACAACTCCTGGATGCTCCAGTAATCGTCCTGGGAAGCATGCAATTGTGTGTGTACACATGCAAGGGAGACGGATAATGCATTTTGAAACTTGGAGAAATTATGCCTGCCTCTCGTGCCTCTGTGTTAGGCTCCCCAGGGCTTGAAGTCTCATGAAAACACACTGCCACCTCCCAGGAATAGGTGGCAGCTTTAGGAGACTCTCAAGCTGCAGGTCAGGCAGTTTCTGAGTAAAACTTCCCAGTACTGCAGGCAGGGAAACAGATTTGGGGAAGCTTGAAGCTTTCGGCATTGCAGCCTGCCTGCCTACCTATAGGCTACACGAGGAAAAAAAAAAAACCAATGAAAATTTGCTGAGCCACCCCCATGAATGTTGTTAATAACAGGCTGGTTCAAGGGCTGTGGAGACAAGAGACATTTCTAGTTGTACACATGGAAAAAAGATTCCCCTAGGATTCCTCTCTAAAGAGCTTCAAGCTTGATGAAAAGTATCCAATGCCTCTGAAATACTAATTAGTATTCTTATTACAAAAATTCCAAGAAGAAAAAAAAAGCTTATCTCATCTCTCATCTCCCCCCACACCCTCCAAGGTTCCTCACACCTTTTGAACTCATCTGTCAGAGTCCATTCTGAAACCGAATGCTGGTTTTCCCCACCAGGCAATGGCAGTTTACTCCTGCCTCTTCCCACAGCATCTGGCAGAGCCTCTCAATCTCACAACACCCCTGGCTTGGCGCTCCCTCCAGGGGCCCTGTTGAAGCCTCAGAGCAAAATGTGGTGCCTTGGCTGCAGACAGCCCCACGGATGGGACAGGAGGGAAGCAGCCCCTCCTGAGCCACTCAGAGAGAGCCCCACCGGGGGTCCCCCCATGCACACTGCCGAGCAGTACAGGCTGCAGCCTCTGACAGCTTGCTCAAATCCAACTGCTGCTGAGCCTCACCACTAGCACCAAAGTTATTGCACATTCTGGTGAGCGTTTTAAACACATTGTTACATGCTGAGCCCGCATTCAACAGTCAAACAGAAAGAGAGGAAAGCAGCAGTGAGCTTGCATGTGTGCATGAGGGAGAAAGTTGTCGAGGGGCTCTGGGTGTGTGAGGGACAGCGCAGGGAAGGGACACATGGATACAGAAGTGTGTGCCTGTGGCAGGCAGCAAGGCAGTCATACCTGACTGGAGGGGATAAGAGGAGAAGGTGAATAAGAGGAAAAGTAGAGAGATCTGTTGTGTGCGTGTGAAGAGAGAGGAGGAACCAGGGAGATCCTAAGCGTATGTGTATCTATATGCATGAGGGGCTGGGGTTTTCCTCCCTCCTCTTTCCACATGCATCCTTTAAAAAAAAAAGGGGGTTCAAAGGAGCCTTTCAACAAAATGTAAGCAGAGTAAAAGGACAGCATCCTTTTAGCTTCAGCATCTTCCTAGAAGGGCCATAGAAAAAGGCAAGCGGTCAAGCCTGACACAGACAGCACTTCACAGCTAGAGGTGACCCACGGGCACAGCTGGGCAGATGTCTTGCCTTTGTCTCAAACGCACGGAGAGAAATGAGGGCAGGTTTCAAAGACCTGAAGCCCAGCATTTCGTCTCTGGAGCCCATTTTCTTTGACTCTTCAAGTATGAAGAGAAGAAGCAGTCAGACAGAAAGTCCCTACAGCCATCCACCTCTGCAAGTAATACTTTGGACTACTCTTCACGCCAACTTGCTTCTTGTACCCCCTTTCCCAACCTGCTTGGGAAGAGGTCACCTCACCAAGGCTGTAAGTGGAGCCCCAGCCTCCTAGCATTACTCTAGCTGTCCTCCCTGATTCATGGGCACTGCTTACACAGTGAAAGGGTTACAGATCCAAGTTGTGATTTCGAGTGTTTGGCCCTGTGCCTGCTGACCTCGTGCTGACAAACCTCTCCTCCGTGTCTGTATTTGTGTCTTTTCACTGCACAGGCATCAAGCCTGGCTCAGGATCTGGCCTTCTGAGACTGCGCTTTGGCTCAGGCGGGGAGCAGGCTGACCCTTTGATTCTGAGCGTGATTAAACCCATGCTACTGTAGCGCTAAGCCGTGTGCAACACTGTTAGCAACAGCCCTGATTTATGTTGTTGCTAGTATTGCGGTTTCCACCAGGGTGTAGACAGAGATTTCGAAAATAGCCCAGCTACCTCTTTGTCTGTGTGTATATTATAATTAGAAATGTGTCAAAGGGCTGTTACAGAGTGAAGATGGAGCTGGAAACGTTCACACCCCACTTGTGCCCCCACCCCCCCCCGTGCTGACACCATCAGCCCCAGCTTGGGTGTGTGCAGGCACATCAGCTCTCCACACTTCCCGGATTAGACAACTGTATTCCCGAGACCCCATGGGGGCACGGTGGTGGTGACTTCACCACACAATGGAGAACAAGTTTAGCAGCTTCCAGGTTGCTCTCAGGCTGCTGCAATCTGCCCCCACCACCCTGGCTAAATGACAACTTTTTTTCTATTTCGATTTCAGATAGGATCACGGGTCTCAGATGTAGACAATTTATTTTCCTAGCACAGCTGGTCTGTCAGAGGTCATATAATTTGGCAGCAATCCCAGTGCTTAAAAATTAATTTTTCCTTATTAATACAACTGGGGGTCCCACAGGATAGGATCCCAGCCTTATCTGAACCTGACAGCTTCCTAAACCCCATGAAGGATGCTTTCTCCTCTCAAGCTATCTGCAGTACAAGGCCACCATGTCCTGGTGCGTGGCAGCACTGGAGGTTTCTGCTAGGAAACCAACTCACCCGCCTGCCCGGACCGGCTGCTGGGATGGGAAGCGCTGCCTTCTCCAGCCCAGCAAAGTGGAGTGCTTTCTCTCTTTAACCTTCTAAGGCCATGCACAAGCTACCAAACACAGAGTAGATACTGGGGGAGAATGGGGGGGACAGAAGAAGCAAGGCAGGGAGATGGGAAGTGCCTCCATAGAGCCCTCTGGGACCAACATGCATGCCTGTCACTCCAGACACCACACACCATGATTTTCTGTAGCAGTAAAATTAGGAAAACGAAATGCAGCATCCTAACCTGGGTCAGAGACCCCCACCGAGCTTGTATCAGTGGTTTCCACTGATGCTTCTGACAACTATCTGATTTCCTAGTCTAAAAAAGCTTTTGTTTCCATGAGGAGCTGAGTTAACAGCACACGGGCATAAGGCACTACACTCAGTGCTTGTGTGGGTGTGTGTGTGCATGTTTGTATGTGTGGCCGTGCGCTTGCTTGGCAGCAATTTGTTTTGGTCCCACTCCCCACCTTGCTACTTCTCCTAAGTCATTACTAAAAATAATAGCTTTTAAGTAAACTATTTAGAAGGCTTCAGTGTGAGCTTTGCTCAGAGCTGCATAAACATCATCTGAATGGCTCAGTACTTGGGTCACTCAAATCTGTTACTTTCTTACTTCATTGCTTTTTACGGGAAAATGAAAAACATACAGCCATCCAACCTTCAGATTTATCTTCACAGGTCTCCCACCCACTCTCCTCCATGGTTATCTCAGGGTTTGCTTGGCTACATACAAATTGGCAGCTGCACTGTTTATCTCTTACTGTAGAAATATTGCATGAGGTTTTTTTCCATGTGGATTATCATATTATTGTCTATTAAAAACGTCTCCCCTCTCTACTAACCTCCCTTAGGGAACCTAAAGAGGGACTTTCATAATGGGGGAAGGCTTTCAGATACACCAGACTGAAACATAAATCCATCTATGTCTGGCATATTTTCCTTACTAGGCTGGCTAATTTACTGGAGCTGAGTGTAGCCTGATCGAGGTTTGCATCCCATTACCCCGTACCTTCGCTCGCTGTGCTGGCAATAAAGTCATTTGACCGGGTTTGCAGCCACATATCATCATCTCGGCAAACCACCGCTGGTGTCGGCCACAGGGAGACAACTTCCTTGCTGGCTCCAACACCATGTGATGCTCAGCTTAGCCGGGAAAACCCCGCATTCAAATAAACACTGCTTACAGCGACTGGATGGCCTGAGAGACACGGTTTGCTCACAAACCTCTTCCTAGTTAACAGTGCTGATGCCGAACTCGCTCCAGGATAGACGGAGTTGCACACATGGACACAGGCACACACTCGGGCTAAGGAGCCACAGCGATCACAAGCAGGCTGGCCAGTGCACTCTCAGGAGCCAGCCTCAGGTTACAGCCCGATCTGCCATAGCACAAAACCTACTCCAGGAGATCAGACACTGCTTCTGCAACAGGCATCATGTGAAAAGACTGTTGCACTCAGCAAGGGCCTCCCAGGACACTGCCCTTTCTCTTCATCCCATAAACTGCCTATTCGTTTTCCTACTTGAACAAAAGATGGGATTTTTTTTTTCTTTCATTTATACCCGTAAGGCAGGAGGTGATGCCAACCAGCAACTGAACGTATATCGGGAATGTGTGTGCTTCGGTTTGCAAAAGAGAGGGATTTTCTCAGGCAGCAGAGACTCTCTCACTTCCCCTTTTTAAGGGGAAGCTGGGTGGCCACACAGCTCCGGGGCAAGGAGAAGGCGGAGAGGCAGGAGAAGGCAGAATGCACCCTGCCATCATTTAACACTGCTCGGGTCAGACCGCAGCTCAGGGCCCTGAGCCATGTCCCGAGGCCCCGACTAACGGGAAGGCAAACCCACAGCTCAGCAGCTGCTGGCTTGGCACTATCGTCCTGCCAGGCAGCTCCTGAGCGCAGGAGGAGCCCCGAGAGAGCAGTGGACGGCATATCCTTTTCCTCCAGAGACTACTCCAGATCGGAACCCTGTTGCCCCCATTAGCGAGACTCAAAGACAGTGGCCGGGGAGCACAGGGCCCAGCCAGAGCCTGCCCCACTCCTGTCCCCATGCCACAGCAACGCAAAGACGAGGTTCATCTCAGCACCTCCTCGCAGTCCAGCCTAGCTTTTCAGTGAAGAACAGAAAAACACATTCGCGTTCCAATACCTGCCATGAGCCCGCCTTGTCCCGGGACAGCCCGGCGTTTGCAAAGTAAGTGCAGGTTCCCGTACGTATCGCGGGCAGCCTTTCCTGAGGGTGCCGCCGCCGCCGCTAAGCTTCGCCCGCTCCCAGCCCTGCACGGCCCCGGCTGCCTGCTCCCTGGCAGATGATTTTAATTTCTCACCTAAAGTTTCCCGAGGTTGCAACCGGCACGGGGCCGCGGGCATTCAGATAGGGGTGTCCAGCATGTGGCTGGTCTCTGCCGCTTCCTCTCCCTTCCACGCGGCTCCCCAGGAAACCAGCACGCAACTTTCCAATGCGGTCCCCTCGCCCCTTCACGCCGGGCATTGGGAGCCGCGCGGCTGCAAACGCTGCGCTCCTTGCCGGGGGTGCCGCTATCCCCGCCCCACCACACGCGTGAGCCCCTCCGAAACCCGTGCTGCGAAAGCTGCGTGGCGCGGCCGATCCTTCATGTATTCCCTAAATTTATTCCCACGCTAAGCATCTATGCGTGAGACCGGGACCGCGCCCGGGAATCCGAAAGTTGGGCGGACGGGGACATCCCTCGTCCATGAGGACGCCTTACCTGTCTCCGCCGTGCCTCCGGAGCCGGGCAAGCAAAGCCCTAGAAATCCCCACGCGAGAAGAAACGTATCCATCCTCCGGAACAAATTATAAAAATAAAAAAACCAAAAACCCACAACACAGGACCGGAGGCTGCGGGGCCGGGTTTCGCCTCCGTACCCCGGGCGCGCCGCGCCCCGCGTGGGCGCCCCACTCGCGACCAGCTCCGGCGGGGCTCGGCGAGGGGCGGCGGCGCT
>VZRN01005202.1:1830880-1865560 GCA_013397935.1 Dasyornis broadbenti | reverse complement strand
CGGGGCGCGTCCCGGCCGCGCTGCCGTGCCGCGGGTGCCGACCGACCCCCGCCCCGGGCGCTGACGGCCCCGCAGCGCACGCAGGAACCAAACCCGGTGGAAATAACGGCAAAAGAGTCCGCTGTGCGAAGGGAGACACCCAGAAATTGTCGGATGGGGGAGCATCAGGACAAGGATTGTCCCTGCTCGTGGGCTTCCGCCGCTGTCGGCCGAGACCCAGAAGCGCCGAGCCTCGGCCAGAGCCGCCTGCCAGAGCGAGGAGCGGGAAGCACACGGTGTCTCGCTCCTGGCACCCAGTTGCGGTGCCAAGGCTGCTACAGGGGACAGATGCAAAACCCCTCCGGGACTGCACCACAATTGGCTTCCACGCTCCAAACCCGTTTTCTCCGAGATGCTTTTTGAAAATACAAACCGAGAGCAGCGTTCACATAGCCTAGAACTGCTCAAAAAGTTTGTTTGCCTTTGCCCTGGGAGGGTGAGGAGTCGCTGCCTGAGCTGGACCTGCTGGGACCGTGTGTTTACTTGTTGCTTATATTCACAGACCACAACAGGCTTAGAAGCTGCTACCTGGCAAACTGGGGCTAACTCACACCTCCATCCTTCTTGAGAGGTGAAATTTCAAAGCAAGTGAAATGAGCCCTAAACCCCTGCACCAAAAAGCTATTTAAAACCAAATTCTTTATGTTGTTGATGAGTCCATAGCTTTTAGATTCCAACTTCCAAATAAACAGTAGACAAAATGCTTAAAGATATGTTATCTCTTTTTTTTTTTTTTTTTTTTTTAAAGTTGGTAATTAGTGAAGAGATACTGGCATGTGGCAGAAGTGAGATACATCATTGTGTGGGTGAGAGGGAAAGTAAGAACATTTCACTGGTATTCATTTAGGGTGATGAGACTAATTATTTTGTACTCTGCTGTCTATCAGTTACAAGTAGCATTACCAGCTCACGTCAATGAAATCACGATGCCAACCTGTTTAAGCACATTCACACAACACAAACGCTTAGAGTTCCTCTGAGGCCAGTGGAAGTTCATTGACAGCAACAGATTTGGCCTGACAGATAGATCTGATATTTCAGCCGTTACCCTGAGGGCTGTAGCATCCCTCTTCCTTCTGTGTGTTTTGATACCTGATTTTGCATCTTCTGTGGCTCAAATGTGCTCCAAAAACCACTGAAGTCAATGCAAAGCCAGTGGCAACAGAATCTACTGCCTTGTTTATTGTATTTTGATGTGGAATTATGCAACTATTATTTACTACTTGCTTATAGTTAGACTACTATCAAGCTAGCAAAGTGTGATTTTTTGCGTGTAAAAATAGCCCTTGCAAAACATAACACAGATATCAGAGTGTAATATAAACCCACAGCATGAATCATTCCTCTCTTAAGACATGCATGGAAAAGGAAGAGGTTACCAAGCCCTAATCAGAGATGGCCCCATCTCACATACCATATGGCACAGGGACAATTTTTCTTCCATTATGTTCTGTTTCCCCTGGTTAAGGTCAATAGAAGAGTGCAAACACAACCTTGAACTGATAACAGCTCTGATCTGTTACTGAATGAAGAGAAGATAACCTTAGGAAAGAGAATGGTGATGGGAAATGGAGTTACCTGCTGCTCCACAGAGGTTTCTCTCAGCTGCTTTTCAATTGCTTTCCACAAATCCAGCCCTGTGTTTGGTGTCGGATCCCACGTCTCCTCTCCCCAACATGCCACTATCAGGAAAGGAAAGGCACAACTAAAGAACCAGGCAGTGCTGCTGCAGTTTCTACCACGGCAGGTGTTCAGAACAGGATGATAATAGAGCTGGTGACATCTATTACTCAGCTCAGGTACAGAAGTGTCAAAAATGCTTCTTTTGGGAGCATTTAAGACTCCGACCTTCTCTCAGGTTTGAAGGCACTGAGCACAAGGTGATGCTATGTACCGTGAACTTACCTCTGCCTGTTTCCAGGGGCAGCTGCTGCTGCTGCTGCTGCTGTGGGCATTGCTCCATGCCCCAGGGGAGGCTGGACCTCATCAGCTCTCCATGCTGGGAAGTCCTGCTTCTGCCAAAGGGCTCTGCTCAGTCCTCCTGTGGGTATTCAAAACCCACAAGTAAGCACTCGCCAAACCCATCGGGAACTTCAGCGTTTTTCCATGTCTGTATGTCAGAAACATTCACAAAACCTCACTGAAAATGAGACAATATGTAATTTAATGGTACTGTAATATTTAATGTATCATCTGCATTAAATTTGGTTGAAGGAATTTTGCAGCCCAAGCATTAGTCAGGGCTGTGATGCAGTGAAATTTCCCCCATCTCTCCTCCCCTCCAGCAGAAAGCCTTCTCAAACACTGCTTAGTTCCCTGCTGCTGACCCGAGGGCCTGTGTACCTAGGGTTTTCCCTGGCACTCTGCAGCTCTGCTCTTCTCTTCCCTCTAATTGCAGCTCCTTTTAAACATTGATCATACAGCCTCATTTATTTTCAATCACAGCTTCCTCTTTCTAAATGAGTCCTTCTCTCCCCATGAACTGACCACCAAGAGGTGTCTGTAAAGAAGGAACTCCCCAAGTTTTTCTTTAGAGCCTTTCTCAATCCTGATTTAAAAGAAAATAAAATTAAAACCAAGGCATCATGTATTCCTGTAACTGCCTCTGGGCTCCAGAGTAGCTGGACAAACAGGGTGTCTCCCCCAGTTTTATGTCAAAACATACAATTTCCAATGCGGATCTTGACAGCCTTCCAGAGAAAACAACTCGGCAGGACTGAAACAGGGTTAGGAATGAGAGTGGGGAAAAACGATACCCGGCCTAGATAAAACCGTAAGTATTGTCAGTCAGCAGGAGAGCAGAGACTCAAACATTTTTTGGCAGGGTATCCAAGGAGCGGGAGCACAGGGCATGGGGGCAGACGGCGTGGGTTGTCTCCCAATTGCTCACAGAAACGCAGACTTCTGGTTGCACTTTTCCTCCTCCAGACAGTGCTTTGAAATCCTCAGCTAAAAAGCTCTAAGTGCATCATATAAAATGTTTTTATTAGTCTATCAGGTGCATGATTACGAGATCTCATTTTATAGCCACAAATAGCCAATAATTACCTTAGCATCCCATTAGCCCTACTGTTCAATCAGACTACTTGCTGGGGAATTTGTCCATACTCAAAAAGCAGGCTACTACTCCAACTTGGACAAAGCAGTTTGGCACATTGCATTCAAGTCCATAAACTTCCAGTCTAGAGGTGGCTTAATTAGCAAGCTACCTTGTTAATTTTTCATGGAGAGTACCACGTCTGCTTATCTGCTAAGCAGTGCCCAGAGGCTGCCCCTTCAGCTCTGTGGCTGCTGTAGCAGGCAAGTGCTTGCCCACCCTATTACTGCCCACCCACCCCTCTCCTGCCCACCCTGTGACTGCCCACTCACCCCATTACTGCTCACCTCCTTCTAACATGCGTGACCCCCCGCCCCCACCCGTCCCATTTTTCCAGCTGCCAGCCTATCCTCAGGGCGGCAGGGAACTGCTTTCTCCCCCTGCCTCTCCTGCACACAGATATTTGATACAGGAGGAGCCCTGCTGGCGCGCAGAGGCTGCTCCAGTGCTCGCCNGCTCGCACTGCCCGGCTGTGGTGTGGCCTGAAGCTCTGGCAGCCACATGGGTCCTGGGCCAGCACTGCCCTGCTGCCGTGCCAGCAGCTAGCAGCTGGGGGGAGAGTAGGGGAGCAGCGCTGACTGCTGCAGGGGAAATGAGGGGAGTGCTGAGGCAGCCTGAGGAGGAGAAATGAAAAGAAGGAGGGAAAAAAACAGAGGTAAAAGAAGAATGGAGAAGGGAGGTGGTGAAAGAAACAGATCAAGGGGATGGGGGGAAAATTAATAAATGGCAGAAAACAGGGAAGAATACGGAGGAAGCAAACTAAAGGAGTTAAAATCCATCATGGGATTCGCGGAGAGAGGGAGAGCGATCCCTGTCGGCTCAGGAGGTGCTGAGCCGCGGGAGGGGTGTAGAGGTGCTGCTGGGGGCCTGCTCCGAGCAGCAGACTGTGGGGGGGAACAGTGGTGCTGACTTGGGGGAAGAAAGACCCTGCATCTTCAGAGTTAATAAAAAAAGCTTTCAGACCTCAGCAAGCTGACTAAATTAGGTAGAATATAAAGGTGCTGTATTATTTCTCAATACAGCAGTGGTATGAAAGGAGGCAATGCGTTTCTTTTGAAGCAGCTGCTGTGTAATCCAGGGCTTTCAGGTGTACTTTAACCAAATGCTCTCCTGGTTTCAGCAGGTTAACTTCATTAAAGGCTCCATCCACCACTTTAATGTTCACTGAAATTCCACTGGGTGGGTATATTAGTCAGAAATAAGCCCCACAAGATGATTGCATGCTGTTGTTTGGCACAGAGAATGGACCTGGAGGGGGAAATGGCGGATGGGAGGGGGGCACACAGTGAGCCAGGCTGGAAGGACAGCTCCTGAATTGCTGTAGTGTGCCAGCAGGCCTGTCCCTTTGCTGAGGGCATCAGAAGCCATGCAGCAAAACCCCAAGCCTGCAGCGAGCCATCTCTCCTGACTCCATCTCCACGAATAACCTGCTTGGTTCCTCTCCGCTTTGGCACGCTCCTTGTCCACACACACGCTGGTCCCCCAGCTTGTGAAGAAGGTGGTGATTTCCCACAGTTTCTCCTCACTTGCAAAGAGGAGACCATGGAGCTGTAAAGGCCGTTTGGTTCTCCAACAGACCCTGGCAATTCTGTGGGCTTTGCTGAGAGCTTTGGCTGGAGCTTCAGTTTCTTACCCCACTGTAACTCTAGGGTACAGTTAAGACTCTTGGAAAAACAAATAACCTCTTGTGTGAGGTGACCCAAGCTCTGCATGCTCACCTGCTAAAAGCACCCAAAATGGCCCGCTGGCTGTGGTTCCTACCCACAGAGCTGCACGTGGTCAGCTTCATGCTGGAAAAGCTCCAGTTAGACCACACTCCAGTTAGGGTCAACAGCAAATTTTCCACAGACAGAATTGGAGGGACACATTTGTGGACTTCTACCCAGTTACATTTAAAGCCTCATTTAAAGTCTGCTGAAGCTGGTGGGAGTTCATCCATCAACTTCACTGATGGCTGGATGTGACCCAAGTGGCTGAGCCCTGCAAAGCCAGCATGATTTCTTTAACTGTAAGTGCTGCCATTGCCTTCCGCTGGGCTGGCTTCCATGGAGTGTCACAGTCTGCAGTCAGCACTCCAGGGCTGTGTGCTCAGTGTTAGAAAGGGCCACGCCACCAGTCTTACCAGAACACCCCCTTAAAAATACACGAATTCTTAAACCAGCAAGTCACTTAGACCCCGCTTTGCCTGAAACTTGGCAAACAAGTTCTTAGGACAGAAGCTATTTCTTTTTTCTTATAAACAAAATGCCATTACCATGCTTTGGCTCTTGGTTTGATAGATTCTGGCAAGAAAACGCGTGTGTGTGTGTATTTTAAAGGGATTTCTCTTTTGCTTATCATGGTTTAGCTTTTGACCTCACCCTTCTTCCCCCTCCCTCTCTCCCTCCTTTCCCATCCCAGGCACATTCCGGCGTGACTTCCGTGGCGGTGGTTCATCGCACAGCCCTCCCAGCAGCTGGGGTTAGCAGTTAGCTGCCTCTAGCAGATAGCACATTCTTCTGGAGCACTGTCATGGGGGAAAGCCTTGAGCTGTGAAAGGTTTTCTTTCCCTTTTAATCTTTTATTTTCTTTGATGTTCATTTTAAAATAAATTATCGTGCCTTATATTTATTATGGTACCTGGCTGTGCAAGGACCGAGACCCCTCTTCTGTCCAAACACAGACTCAGAGACAGTTCTTGCCTCAAACAGTTTACAATCTGAAGAGACAAAGCAGACAAAAACCAAGAGCCAGATACAACATGGATGACAAGCCTGTGGATTACTTTTGCATTTAGTTAAGTTGTAAACTGTTGAGCGAGAGATTACCATTTGACTATGCCTGTGCAATATCAGAGGTCGGAACTTCTGATGCTGCTGAATTGTTGTTTGGAGATGGTTTTTAACACAGAACACTCAGGTGAGGATGTCTCAGAAAGTCAGTGATTCCCAAGGGAACCACGGCTTTCCACTTGACGTCACCTAGCGTATGACAGTGACCTCAAAAAGCAATCTCATAACAGAAAAAGCCATGCATAATCTGCTCATAAAAGGCAGATGGAATAGATCTAGAGGATCCCAGCTGATAGCTGGAAGCCAGGCTGAGCTGTGTTTTCATCATGGCCAAACACTCCTGTGTTTTGAGAATATTTCAAAGTACATTTGGCACAGAATTTATGTACGTGCTTACCTTCCTAAAAAGTTCTTAGTGGCACTATGTTCTTGCTGAAGACAGCTCTGCTGGATGTATCAGGCTGAAGATCATCTTCATAATCCTCTCTTTGACATAAACATGTATCTCAAGTCAGACCTCACATTTATGCCACTTCCTAGACAAGAAATCCATAATCTTGGAGCTGCCCTACCCTGCTTCCCTTCCCTTTCCGTGAATGTTTGGAATCACAGCCATCACCCTTTCCTTCTGGGGATGGGGCTGCTTCCTTATCATTGCAGAGTAGATCTTTTTTCCCAAGAGGTGTTACCTCTCTCTCCTCAGGATCCTGCACACAGACCCCATTGATTTTTTAGCGTAACTTCTTATGGAAATCAAAGGTGCTAAGGCTGCTTCACAGTCAATAGGGTGGCCATGAAGCCCATGCCTCAAATAACTGCACCAGACGGTCCTCCAGGGAATTGGGACTGCAGAACAACAGTCAGGAAGCAGCAGCTTCTACAGCAGGGCAGTGAAAACGCTCTTGTGCTCAGCTGCCTTCACAGGACATTAGGAGCACGTGGCCCTCTGCAAATTCAGGTTGTGCTTCTCAGAAGTTCAAACCTAGGGCTTAGCAGCAAGAATCTGCTGAAGTAAAAAGGTGCACTAGAATAACTGTTATCAGGCACTCTGAAATGAGGGGTGGTTTTGTGGCCATGCAGCTTCCGATTCAGAGAATCAGTAGGATCTTTGGGTCACTCTGAGCCAGGCAAGCAACCCAGGACCCACCCCACTGTAACCCTGTGAGCAGCACCAAACTTAACTTCATTTCATTTCCATGTCAGCAAAATGGGATGGCTGATACCTTTTCCCTCCCACCCCCTGTCTGACTTCTCTGCTTGATGTTGCACTCCTGACTCTCTCCCCATGCACAGCACAATGGATCTGGTGGTTACTGTAATCCAAACAATCCTCAGTTGCTGGTTTTTCTTTTTCGTCTTCAGTGTGCTGCATTTATCAGCATCAGCCATGAGCCCAGCACAGTCAGGCTTCCCCTTGCTCTCAGCACCTGAGAGCATTTGGGTTCACAAATCTTGCTATTAATAATACATTGTACAAAGTTGGTGCAGACCTCAAAGTTTTCCACGTGTGTGCTGCAGTTTGATTGTGACTGTAGGTATCATTATCTTCAAAGAGACTGGGGAATGGCAGCTTTTAGTTAAACAAATGGAAAGCTGTATTTAGTCTCTTTTGCCACATTGTGATCGGAAAGAATAAAGGCTTTTAAATATATTTTACAGCTGCCGTTTCTTAGGTTTTTCTGTCTTACAATAGTCTCTGTGGCTCAGACTGGGAAGTTGTTGCAAAAGCTTTTTGTTTTTAAGGCTCCTATGGAAATAATACATATTAATTGTCTCATCCCTGAGTTTTTTGTTGTGATGGGAATTTCAGATGGGGGTCGGGGGGGGTTGGAGGGACAAGCTGTAAAGCATCAACAGCCGAGAGAGGATGTCCTGGGTGAGTAATGAGAGAGGGGGGCCTAGATATCACACTGCTAGCAAAGTGTGAAGGAGAAGAGAGGTCTCCCTGGAAAGTGAGAAGACAATTGGCAGAGAAGCTCAAGGCTCTTTGCAGGGAGCAGAGCAGAGGCTGAGCTGGGAAGAGGGAGCTGAAAGTGTTCAGCAAGGAAGACAGGTGAAAGCAGGGAAAATGCTAAAAAAGAGCAGCATGAAAGTGTAGTCTTTGATGAGAAAAAAAGAGCTGGACTCGTCATACTGTGGCCACCAGAAATGAATATCAATGAAGCAATTAGTTCTGTGAGCAATTGGACAAATGAATGCTTTCCTAGAGGTGCTTAGCATGTGGTTGGATTCATGGATATATAATAAAGGTAGAGCTCAGGCTTTTCCTGACATGATAGCACTACCATGGTCCCTCTGTCCTATCTCCCCAGAGATTTTTACAAATATTTCAGGGGATTTGTATTCCTGATGAAATTGCCCAATGGTTGAAAGGTTGCTGTGGCAGCAGCAGAGAAACACATGGTCATACACCATATATAAGCCTCTTCCTTACACTCTTAAGCTAAAGGCAGATATGTATATCCTAGTACTTGCAACACAGTGCTATCCCAAAGGGCTACAGGTAGTTTAGGAAGGCCATACCGATTGCAATTACCCCCATTTTCCATGACACAATACAGAAACGCTAGGCCCATTCCAGACAGAGCAGAGGCCCCCACGCTTCTCACCACCACTCACCTCAATCCAATTTTGACCTTTCACCTGCTGAAAAACATGCAAGCAGTGCCTTTCTCTTCCAAGTGCTCTAACACATTTGAACCAAAGGTGCCCAGAGATGTCAATGTGAGCTCCCTCCTTCTCCCAGCTCCGTCCCACAGCACAGCCACAGGTGGCTGTCACCCAGCAGAGGCTGGTTACAGTGCTGATGCCAAACAGAAGGTGAGCAGCAAAGAAGCCCCATCTGTTAAACACATGAAAGGTGAATCAACGTGAGTTCAAGCCAAGTACTGAAATGTAGCTGTGAATCTGAAAACTTTGTTCCAAAGAAACAAAGCCCCACTTTCAAATAAGTCCAAAAAATCCCATCCTGCTTCCATTGAAGTCAATGGCAAAACTCCCACAGATTTAACCAGGAACAGAATCAGGCCACTTGCAGACAGATTTACAGCCAACACATGCTGCAACGCTTGCATACTGCATGTGCTTACTTCTATTTCAAGCCATGTTAAAAAATTATAGCAAATGCCTATGGATTTGTGTGTATGAGTTATTGTGCTGCTAATGAGAGGAAGAATTACCCGAACATGGTTTAGATGGTCATCCGTTGCCAGCACAGATGAAATTGCTGGGTCATTCACTGGCTTCATATTGCTGTTCATCCCATTAGCATTTCCATTAGAATTATTGCAAAATGTAACTCAATTTCTTTTTTTTTTTTTTTTTTTTTTTTTTTTTTTTTTTTTGGCGGATGTGGGGAGTGACACAGACTGTGTTTGCAATTAGTGCTGCTAAGGAATTGGAACCGGAGCTGAAGGCACACTCCCATGCCACACTGCAGCCACTAACAGGACCGTGCTCTGACAGGAGCACTTCTGCTGAACTGGGGCAGCAGGAGAGGTTCTAAGTATAGAAATAAACAAAAATGCCTTCCTCCAGCTGAAGGCCTCTACACATAATGCATGCAGACTCGTGCACTAGAAAGCTTTGCCTAATTCATTCCCACATGCTCCTTGCTTTGGGCAACTGAATCCATCCCTCACAAATGTTAAGTTTAGAAAAACAAGATCTGTGTGAGGTTTAGACTGCAAAGTGCTGCCTGCAACCACTGGGTTTCTCAGAAGGTGCTGTTTGCCAGCCTTTTCGGTAACTAGGCCCCATATTCTTTGAAGCTATCATTACAAAAAAGAAAAAGAAGAAAATCATCTCATGGCTGAAGCCTCCCTCCCCTCCCTCCTCCCACTTGGAAAAAAACACCATCTATTGTTTTCCTGTAATTGATCAAGCATAAACATTCAGCTACACAGTTTTACGACTAATCACTCTACTTCTAAGACACGTGTTCACAGCTATGCAAGGCACCAGCTGCTGTCATTCCAATGGATATTAATTTATATTGTCTCCCACGCCCGTCCTCCCTGTGAGGATGCACAAAGGGAGTGGGGTGGTGGCGGGGGCTTTAGATGAAGACATCTGCTTGAAAGGCATACAGTAGCCGTGCTGCCGAGATTGCACCTGGACCTTCACTGGAAAATCAGACACACTAGTTGCTTCCTAGCACTCCAGGCTTCACAGGTTTTGACTACAGTTATTTACTTATTTACCTGTCTCCAAGGGAAATGAAATGTCTGGATAGAGGGAGTGAGGCAGATTTCAGGAACAAAACAAAGCTGATTGAAATAAAATATCACAGATGTGTGGCGCAGCAGCGGGAGGGTGCGGGGGGCGAGGAGGGGGGAAGAGGAAAGCTGGAGCCTCCAATTTTGTCCCCTAAAAAGACTCTTCCATGATGGTTGGCTATGCTGAGCTCCTTTCTGAAGAGGCTAGCAAGTGTCCAGGCTCATGTGCAGGATGAACCTGCCGTCTGCAGCCTTGGCAGGAGGAGGTGAAGAGGACTTGCAGGTTGTCCTTCTGTTAGTCCCTGCAGAGACAGACAGAGCTCAACACTGGTGGCTTGAGCCAGTGACCCTGTAGCAGCGCACGAATTTTGTGTTCCCCTCACCTGCCAGTCACAGCCCAATAATCGAACTAAAAAGCATAGCACACAAATTCACAAGCTCTCCCTCTCCGCAGTGTGATGGCCTCAGCCCTGCACACAGTGGGCACTTGGGAGGCTCACAAGCCACCAGAGTCTGGCACAGACCTCCTCTGGGGCTGCTGCAAGCTGCTTCTCCTTCATCCGTCCTGCCCTGGGGAAAGTCCTGTGCATAGGGACACACGGGGGGTAATGTGCTCTCACAGAACAGCCTGTTCTGCTGAAGCATTCAGATGCCATCTCCCAGATAAAACAAAGTGGAGGGCTTGACTGTAGGGGATAAGAAAGATTTCTTTCTCCTAAGAGCAGGGCTGTTTCCCAATCGTGCTCGCTAATCAAATACCAATGTGACTGGGGTCACATTACACTATGGCTGTCAGCTCTAAGTGCATTCTGTATTTTTCATGTCCCATCCTGGTCTGCTGTGCTGTGTTGCTGTTTCACCCCAAGAGGCAGCACTAGAAGACTTCCTTCCTATTTGCTTTGTGATTTTGCTTGGAAGCCCTGATCGAGGCTTGGATCTGGTGCTGTCACATCCCATGCAAATGACTAAGGAAATGCTTACTAAGCGAAGAAGTTGGTTGGGCAGTTGCTCTGTGGCATTTAATTACACCGGTAAAGAGCTGAGGAACAGTAATGTGCTGTTCAGATGTGAGGTGCTGTTTGCCCATGTTTTCTGCAGCAATTTTTCAGAATAGAGAATTCGTCTCAAGCTGGAGACGTATTTCACTCTTTTTAAGAAAGTTTTACTCCTGTCTTGTGTTCACAGAGAAATGAAAGTTTGGCATTCTTTTTTATAATGTCTGAGCTAGCAGGGTTTCTGAGACAAATCTAAAAATCCTTTCTTGTTATTACATTACATGCCTGAATTCCCACTGCTATACACCACAAGAAGTCATTTACCCTCTGCGAGTTGGTGTAAAATACTACTTCTGGTGCAGAATTCATATCTAGACATGTTTTATTTTTGCCCAAGGTAAATGAGAATGTGGGTGCAGGTTGGAAAGGACAACTTTCTTTGCTGGTTTTTTCATTAGTTTAAGCCAAACCTAGTGATTCTTCTGGCAATTGCCTGAGAGCCTGTAGTTATGGGAGGCAACACAGGCATCTCTTTTTGCTTTGCAAAATTTACTTTTTATTCCCTGAGGTCATGGTTTCCCTCCTCTATTCTCCCTGCAGGTCTCCAGAGATCTCTGCATCCCCAGGGATGTGCTGGTCACAGGGTGCCAGCCATGTGAAATATTAGTGTTCCCTTTACATATACACCCTCAAATAAGTCAAGATATTTTGGGACAGAAAAGTTATTTTTAGCATCTCTGTTTCTTTGCCACAGCCACTGTGAGGAAGAAGCTGAGGAGCACAGACCGCTGTGCCCTTAGACAGTTTTGATTGACTAGTCCCACTAAAAGATATGACTCCTCAAAGATGATGCCAGGAAGTTACACATTTTAACAGACGCTCACCACCCCCTTCTTTTCTATAAACAGAGAAGACATCTCGAAGGGGCAGGCTGCAGATGGGATTGTTTGTCTCCCAGTGATACTCATACCGCAGGTTGAAGTTTCATGGGTAATCATACCCAGGCCACTGGTAAGGCAATATCTCTGATGTGGCATCCATTTAAGGGGCTGCTTTCTAGCTGCACTCTTAGGCAGAGACCTAAGGTCTCGCGGCAGATCAGGGAAGACGCATATCTTGTGGTCTCATGTTCCCCAAAACTCTCCTGGATTTCCCAGCCCATTACCCACACCTTCTGTCAAGGTTGTCCAAATTTCTAGGAGCTCTGAGCCAGATGATATTAGGAAGATTTACTGATGGTGTGAGATGACAAACAGACTGGCAAATATTTCCTTGTGGCCTTGGCCACTCAGGCAGCTTGAAAAGAGCTTGGGGAGTGAGAGAGGCTATGAAGTATGCACAGCACAAACTTCCACTGCTCCAGCCTATTTCATCCATGTCTGCACAGAAATCCTCACAGGGCACACATACATCGAAGGGAGAAGCAGACTTTTAAAAGATATTAAACAAACTCTTAGATGTAACCTGGGATCAGAATCTCAGAGCTTGCCCGCACATTGATCTGTATACTGCATCTATGCGATACAACTCTGTGTAGAAACCTGTTGAAGGTTTGAAACAACAGTTTTGGGTTTTTTTTCCTTTTTCTTTGCTTACCCTGCTTTTTGGAGTGCCAGTGATTTTTGTGTTCAGCCAGCGCTCCCCCCCCATGCAGGAGATAAGCAGGGGTCTCTCCCATTTGAAAGGATTGTGTTATGCTTGTAAAGACCTTGGAGAACTCCAGTCTCCAAGTGCCTCTTTTGTGCTCTCACTTCCAAGCACTACAATTCTGAGGGCCAAATGCAAGTTACTTCTACACACACTGTCCAAGGGAGAGTAGAAGTGTAGCTCAGATCTTCAAGCCCTTTTCTATGTATACATGGTGCCTTCCTGCTCTTCTGAGCCATGGGGTTCTTCTGCAGGAGGGACTCCTGTGGGTCAAGGTATTAGGGCACCAAGGCTTTGGGGCCACCTGTCTTGTGAAGGCCCAAAACAGCTGTAAAAGAGCTACACTGAATACTTTGTCCAGCTTCCATGCAGGACCATCAACAGGATCAGCAGTTGCTGGCACCACTGAGAACCATCCCTTGAAATACAGAGTCCCCAGGGTCTCTCACGGCAGACTGAAGGGGACAGCTCGACCTTCCCTGAGACAAGAAAATCCCCGAGTGCCCATGACTACAGCCACGACTATCCAAGTGCCCAGGAGAAGTGGAACTGGAAGACTAGTTCCATTCTAGTCGTCTCTGCCCTTCCGTCACTCTCCTGTCTTCCCACTGCTGCATCTCAGCATCTCTCTCCACTTGCACCATGGCAAGAGGGGTGACATGGGACCAAGAAGCCTCTTTCACTGGCTTATCCCAGGAGATGCAGGTGAGTAAGTAACAGAAGTAGAGGGATGTGCTGTGATGCTTGGCACTGAGGGGCTTGGAGTGGACATGGCCTTGCAGGAGAGGTCAGGCAGCAGGATCTGCCTGGGGAGGCTCCCACATTTCTTCCTAAACAGCGGTGAGGGACTGCAGAAAAGATGAGTGGAGGGCTGGGAGAGGGCCAGGCATGATCCTGCAGTGGGAATCTCTTCCTAGTCAGTCTCCAGCCGTGTTAGCAGCTTGCACGCTTGACCCTGGCTGATCAAAGCCTCAACAGGACATTGCCACGAGTTATTTGTCTTTTGTGTGTGAGGCCCTCCTCCTGGGGACCTCATCTTCCCTCTAATCAAATAATCAGATGTGTTTATTGTTGTGGAAATCATGCCCTCCCCTGAAATGCCTGACCAGCAACAGCTTCCTGGCTTTGTGTGCAGGCCTGCCTGGATCCCACCTCTCTGCTGGTGTGGCCTGGGGGGCTGCGTGGGGGCAGCCAGCCGCTCGCTCAGCCAGTCCTGTGTGTGCTGTGTCTCTGGGAGAGAGCATCTCTGAGGGGACCCCAACAGACAAAAGTAAAAATGCACCCACACCACGGTTTACGCTCTCCATGACCAGCCTCTGTCGGGGAAAAATCAGCTGCATCCCAAGAGGAGGTTTGCACTTGGAGCAGATACTCCAAATCACGTCACTGGGACATGAGTAAAGGGAGAGGATGTTCACAACCATGGAGCTTCCCCTACCTGTGTGGAAGCTGTCTGAGGAGTCTGGAGGTTCTCCTTGCCAGGCCACAGTGGCCATGGTGGGGCATGACACGCCAGTCCATCCCCGAGCGTGAGGGAGCGGCCAGGAGCTCTGCTTGCTCCCGGCCATGGCACCGCCCGTGGTGGGGCTGCCTGTGAGGCCGAGCGGCCCCTGCCTGCGGGCAGCAGCTCTGCCTGGGGCCATCACCCAGCAGCGGCCGCGCCGCCCTCGCTGTCCCTTCGCTGCCGGGGAGCCGGCGGGTGCGCAGCCAGGACGGGCCATGGCCTCAGCCGGCCCTGCTGTGCTGCCTCCTCGGCCACCTGCAGGCGCGGCTTGGGGATCTGCAGGGACACGCTGCTAAACTGGCTCATCTCGCAGGCTCTCCCGCTCAGCCAGCAATGTGCTTCATTTGTCTGCTGAGCCCCTTGCCCCCCAGCACACATTTCATAATGCGTGTTTTTAAACTCTGATCCCATATCCTGTCAGGAAAAGAAATGTCCTGACTGCACAGCACCAGCCTGAATTTTTTGGGTGTTTTTTTTAGTCGAGTTCTTTTCCTGTGTTTACACTCTTACAGAGCAGAATTTACTAATTTGAGGATAAGGACAACTGAAAACATCTTGGCTTATGAAGGCTGACAGCAGGGGTAAGAGTAAACTGAGCCCATGCCCTGCTGAATAATCTGCCAGTGCTGGCACAAAGTGCCAGGGCAGCTCCGTGGGGCCTGGGTCCTCAGCACGCAGCCCCTGGCAACCTCACCACCCTTCCCTGCACACAGCCTGTGGCAGGAGTCTGCATGTTTGTCCGTCTGCAGCTGAATCACTGTTTCTGGAGCCTGCCTGCCTTGTACACGCACCCACTCAATGTGCCTGTCTGTGCTTGGCAGCTGTTGGGCCTATTTTATATTTGCACCCTGACTGGTGTTCTGGCTTGTGAGCTGAGGTTTCTGCTATAGGATGTGTGGGAGAAGGGCAAAAAAGGAGCAGAGTAAACTAATTGGAAATGTGGGGTTTAAAAATAAATAAAAGGTTTCTTAAAAATTAAAAAGGCTTAGCAAATTAAAGCAGACAAGCAGGTTACTTGGCAGCTAGAGGATAAACCTGAACATCCTGGGCACACAAAGCATCAAAGCATTCCCCAATGCAGAGAGCCCCCAGAGCTGCCCTCTGGGCTGAGTACCCAGACCCACTCCAGTGAGGCTGTTTGCAAATTGTGTTTTCATTCCTGCTCCTGAGAGCACATGGACAGCACAGTGTGCCCAGGCCAGCGTTGTCCCCAGGCTCTCTCAGGATGGGGCTGCTGATGGGGGTATTGTTGGCTCTCTACACCTAAAACGCAAATCCAGCTGGACTCAACCTCATTGAAGTTGGTGAGAGAACAAATGCCTTTTGTTCAGCATAAACATCCAAGAGGAGACGTGTAACTAAACAGCTAAAACAAAAGCTATGCTCCTTGAAACACTGCCCCAGACAAGTACCCATTTGGGCCAAGAGCTCCTATTGTCCTTCCAGAGTTTGCAGGGCCAGGGAGGACCTGAAATTCAGCTGGCAGACAGGCTTCTCTCGCATCTCCGAGGCTCAGGGAGCATCAGCCAAATGTCACTGCTGCTGGCCAAACCCAGGACTGATACAAACCACTTTGCAGGGTGACTTGAAACATTTGCTGGCACCCCTGAGCCAGTCCCTGCCAGCAGGACAAAAAAGTCCTACAGAAAACCCACTATGACAGAGTTGGGGCTGTGCCAGCGAGCACCCTGACCATGCTTTGGGACCCGCAGGTTACACCCTTGCTGTCCTCTATTCCCCTCTCACAGAAATCCTTGGAAGCAGTCATCCTGAGCCAAGGAAGACTGAGTAGGTGGGAACCTCAGCGTGCCATGCATGACTGAGCCCATGACTGCTTCCCTGGCACCCCTATCCCAGACCATCGAAGTGATTGATGTGTGTGCTACCCCTGATCTGCAAGGGGGAGAGAGGGGTCGCAGGGCTCCCTGCTGCCTCCATGTGTAAGGAATCCCAGGAAGGGGAAAACCCACAACCTACATGAAGCCTCAAGATTTCCCGTCTTTTCCTAATGTTAAACACAGAAGAATATCCACAGGAGAGAGCCTAAAGAATTCAAATTTGGTGAATGCTGCCTCTGCTCTCAGGAAACTTGGCCAGAAGTAAACGTGCAGAGGAATGTAACTGCTGCAGAAGACAGTGCTTGACTTTTTAAATCCAAGCCCCAAATACACTGCACTTTGGCTGTGATTTAATGTTCCTCTTTTCTTTTTCTTTTTTGTTTTGTAGCAACGGCAGTCAAACCACTCTCCAACCCGTCCTCACCCCCAGCCTTGTTCCCCTCACTGCTCCATCTACTCTCTTGTGCCATCAAAGCAATTTGAGGAACTGCGTTGGGAAATGATCCATGTCAAAAACAGCCCAGCAAAGAAAAAACAAGTCAGTCTCTTTTTCATTAGCAGCTCAGTTACCATTGCCCTTTCACAGCAATGAAAATCCCTACAACTGGGGAAGGAGAAATGACATGGGGATGGGGTGGGACCAAGTGCTAGGAGGGAGGGATGGGCAGGAGGGGGAGCCTGGCAGCATGGCTGCATTAAATGCACATTGGACCGAGGCCTTACTGTCCTCTTGTTATCTGTAAAGAAAAGTGACTGGCCTGGAGGGCTTATTTTCAACAGAGGGGAGAGAGGAACAAAGAAGGAGGGAAACAAGGAAGGACATTCTCCATGGTGAGGAGGATGTGTGCATGTGCCTCTGTGAACAGATGAAAAACACCCTTCTTGAACCTAACACTCCACTAAATGAATTAGTTGGGATTAATTTGGTGAAATGTGAATACAGAGCTGAAAAACTGAGTGTGCTTAGAGTGCCTTTGATTTCCTCTGCTTGCCTAAATAACCTGTAGGCTCTCAGGCAGCTTCAGTCTTAAGAGCAGCCTCATGACTGCCCTAACTCATGCTTTGGTTTCAATCTCCCCAGAGGTGCCAGCTGCCCTCCCGATCCTGGCAGGGCCAGTGAGTGCTGCTGTTTTGTGCTAGTGCCCGCCCAGGAGCCTTCACCCACTGGAGCAGCCTTGCAAATCCTTTCCACAGCTGGGGCAGGGGCTGCCCTGCGAACTCAGCCCACCTCTGCAAATTGTCACTTACAGGGATGCAGGCACTGGAGCAACATGCGGCATTTGGAAATGCTGCTCTGTCTGAGAGCTTCCTCCTCGTTCTGCTGGTGTGGCTCAGAGGTTCTGCACATCCACCCACTCATGAGCAAGGTGGTCGCCATTTATGCTGCTTTCCTCACGTGCATTTACATTGCTGTAAATGGTAACTCCTTCAGGGAGAGGGAATGGCTAGAAATAAGCTGGAAAAGTAAACTTGATTTTTAGATCAAAAGCAGCAATACATAAGAGTGTGTGTGTATATATACACTTACCTATGCATATCTATACCTAGGAGGAAGGGAGGGCTAGTTTATTTATTTACTTATAAACTAGTTTCTTTATATTTGCTCTATTTTTTTCTTTTCATTCCTAGAAAAATTATGGCAAATGAAACCTCTTAACATTGTAGCTTGCTTGCTGGTTTGAAAATCTAGGCTGCAATTTTTTAGGGTTTCTTTTTCCTTTGTACTCTGGATTGGAGGATGTGATGTATTAAAACTCCAGTTAAACAGAGCCTAGAGACTAAATCAGATTATGTAGGTAAGTTTTTGGCAGAGCAGCAGACACTTCTTCCTAATCAGTACCAAGAACTCAGAGAAGAATGGGGCAGGTTTTAATGTAAGTTTACTTTTCTTGCCATGAATTTTAATGACAGTTTTCACGACTGCTTCTGTGATTCATAAGAGAAAATTAAAAACCTACACCTTGAAACTTACACGACAAAGCTGCTAACATCTCACAGCTTCTGGCGTTATCTTGGAGAACCCTTCAGTCCTGTTTCAATGCCACATTGTTTTCCTCACAAATGTATTTTAAATATAAAACATTGAATGTTCATTGCTTCTTTATATCATTTTTATTCATTATCTGCTGGAGGCAAAGGGCACAGTTTTATATAGAAGCCTCACTGAATGTCTTATTTTGCTATTTTACTCTACTGTACCTATTTCCCAATAAATTACTTTCTTTCAGATGCAGATACTCTGGAAATCGAAGCAGGGCTGTTTCCTCTGCACAGAGGTTTGCTTTTACCATGAGCACAGCCAACTCGTCTGGCTTGGGTTAGTTTGTCAGGCATATTTTGGGAACAGTTTTTGAATTAATTCTGTTTTAAAGACTATAATCACCTTTTTGGCCCTTGAAACTGGTTCAGAATTTTTGTACAAAGCCAGCAATAAAACAGCTTTTGCACGTGTCAAAGATTCATTCTAGACAAGCAAACAGGCAGTGGAGATGAAATCTGTGTCTTTCTTGCAATCTATACCCACAAAGCACTGATTCAGAAATGACTTGTCCCTGTCTGTAATGGTGGCACAGCCCCACCCCACACCGTGTGGACACTGGCCCTGGGGGACGCATGCTTTGACTCTGTATCACTTTCAGGTGCCAGCAAAGTCACTGGTGTTGGTTACCTACGCTCACAGATGGCATGGAAGGCTTCTCAGCAGCGAAGGCAAACATTGTGTTGAAGGTTGATGTGGCTCTGGGTCCATCAGAGATCACGGGGAACCGCTGGATGAAGGAGGCAGTTAGGAAAGGAGATGCTGTGATGGTGCTGCCCCAGGAGGTGAAGGGAGGTGTGTGAGGAACAGGCTGTGAGATCTGGGTTCCTACATGTGGTCTAGGGAGTGGGCAGTGATGTGTGAGGGCTGTCTCTCTCCCCATATGGTTGATGGGTGTCCTCACAATTCCTACTTGCCCTTCTGCTTTCTCCCTCAGGCATAGGTAGCTTTGTGCTGCTTTGTCAGTGGTCTTGACTCTGGACAGAGTGCAGGGATGTCACAAGTCTGGGATGCAAAATGGAAACTGGGGAGCATTAGACAGCATTATCACAAAGTTCCACCTTCCTTGTTTGTTTGTGAACTTGACATGCTGGGGACAATCCCCTCTTCTTCCCACTTATTTCCTGTTCAGGCCTGACACCCTCCACCCCCCTTTCCAACCTACTTTAATTTCTCATCCCTTTTCCTTTGCTCCAGTTGCCTCTCCTAGTCATTTCCCACTCTCCACCCCCTCACCTCTCCTTACCCATTCCCAGAGCAATCCTGTCTTTCTGGTTGCCTGTGTCAGATTATTCCCATCCAGCCCATTAAGAATACCATCAGCCAAGATATCCTCCCTGAAGGAGATCCCACACTTGAGAATTAGGATCCCTTCTCAGTCTTACTTGTTTCCATCCTTTCCCAAGGCACATCTCAGTGCCTCCATACCTTCTCTGCAGGGATGAGCACACCCAGCAAAGGGAGTCTGAGCAACCTCCTTAGGAGGCCTCCAGAGCCTTTGAGGCAGAAGCCTCTGGGAATTACTAGAAGCCCTGAATGCCTTCTGGGAGGCTGCAGGAGTAGCTCAGCTCCATTCCAATCTTGATAATGGTGTTTTGCTTCCTGAGAGCCTCCCAAGCAGCACAGCTGCCACGTTCCTCACGCCCGAGAGGCTGCGATGCTCTGGCCCGGCTGGAGCACATCACAGCAGGTCACTGCACTGCTGCTGGGGAACCCAGCTCCCAGACCCTCTGTGCGGAAAGGCGCCGCATCCCACCCTGCTTACAGCGGGATACAGGTCTCACGAGGGCTCACATGTTCATGAAAATTAATTAACAGTCAAATGGCTCCACATACTTCTTTACGCAGACAGAGCAGTGACTGCTAAATAGATTTTAACCTGAGCCCAGGTCCCAGGGAAGTGAGTGCTGTCATGGGGAAAGCACAGGAGACCACTGCCAAGGCAGCAGGACCACTATCTGAAACTGCGGTCACTGAGCTTCCAGCTCTTAATACACTCCTACTTTGTCTTCTGTTTTGTATAACTCCAGAAGGACAAACTGAGGTATCCTTTTTATTTGTACAGTTTTTAGCTGTGAGTGCAGGTTATGACCTGATTGGTTCTAAAATTGGCATCTAGGTGGATTATAATTTAATATATGCTAAAATTCACTGACAGGTTTCCATGAACTGTCTTGGCCATAAATACCAAGACCTGCATTCAAAACGTTCTGGAGTGCAGTACACATGTATTTTTGTTGACCCATTACTGCCATTTCTGTTACACCTTGTGTTGTAAACCTGCACATTTCTGTCTATTTTGTTCTTTTACTCTTTCCATTTGTAGTAACCCAAAATTTCCATCTTAGAAAGGCTTCATTATTCCTTCTTCCTGTACTAATGACTTTTCACTTAAGTATTAATTTTGAAAATTACTCCATCTAACGTAACACTCTTGCCTGAATCTCACTGCAGCCCACAGCTCTGATCCTACAAAGATCTATGCTTGTGCATAATGTGTGAAAAGTAGAGTCACCAGCTTCAATGAAAGGATTGGCATACCTCATGTGAAGTGCCTGTGCAGAACTTCCAAGGAGTCCTAAATCTGTGGCAAGAGTCTCCAGCCCTCTGAGCTGGTTGGACCTGGCAGCTCTACAGGCTGCAGAACACCTCGGCTGGTACCAGCAGCAAGAGAAGAGCTCCATGTGCAGGTGAAACTCCCTGGGGAACTTCACCATTGAACACACAGCTGCCTAAGCTGAAATGCTCTGAGCTGGCAAGGGACTTCTCTCTTGCTTCTCCTTTCAGTCCTGGGCTATGGAATCAGGATTCAGATGATACAACTGAAAACAATCCAGATTTGAGAGGGAATCAAGTTAAGCCCTGGGATACTTTCTTTTTCTGAAAGCAGCACATGGCTGTTGTGGTTTTGTTTTTTTGTTAAAAAAGTCACCTTAACCATTCTGATCCTGAGCTTGATCATGTATCATCTTCTTATATCAAATCACATCCACAGCTGAGGATGACTTTGTAGACGCAAAGAAGCGAAAGACTCTACGTACAAATACATAATCATATGTAGTCTTAAAGCCTTTATTTTAATGCAAAATAAAACAGGTAAAATTTATATAGCCATATGTAACAAAAGATCAAAATCTTTGACGTGGTACTAGAAAAAACCTCTCAAATTACGTGTTGAATTTCTCCCCCAAAACAATCACACATGATTTTTAAATCAGTTTCACTTAAACACACAGGTATTTTCAGGATCACAAGTACCTCTCTCTCCCTCACAGTAACAGAATAGTGTCTTACAAAGCCTTCTCTTCTATGCAGAGATAGTGAATAGCACTTCTGATTTTGCATATAAGGCTTAAGGACCCTGCAGAACAACTGTGACGGGGAGCACAGGTGTGGGGCCTTTTGAAAGTGCAAAGCAGCCCCTGCTCAGAGCAGAGTGTCAGGATGTGGCCCTGGCAGAGCAGTCAGCAGGATTCACTCACAGCACTAACTCTCTGATAAACAAATCTGTGAGGCTGGGAGGAAGAGGTAGCACAATTCATCTGTAAAAAAATTAGGCAGCATGTGAAGCTATTTCTAGATCAGGAAGCTGGAGTGAATTGGAATTCAGGGCTGTATGCACTTTTTCAAGGCAAGAACTTTTTCTTTTTTTTTTTTCCTATGCTTAGTTTCCCCTTTTTTTTCCTGCAAAGGGCAATTGATATTTCTTTATGCATTCGAGGGATGCCTAGAGACTTCTGCATCGTAATATATCACAGTGGTAACGTCGGCTTGCAGGCCAAGATCATGGCTCACTAGTGGGTGGTCACTCAGAAAATCCACAAGCTCTTTTTCTATCTCTTAATCTTTCAACTGCTGGGCCTGGCTGGCCCTGTGCCAGAGCCAGAAATGCAGGCTGCACGCCACCAGCTCAGGAAATCAAAGCTTCAGCTTCATGTGAGCACGGGCCTCTCTCCCCCGGTCCTGATGCCTGTTCACACGCACACTTAGGGCTGCTCCTGTGGCAAACGCAACTCTCCCTTCACACCCACTACGTCAGTAACTCTGCTGCTGGACTGGCACATTTTGGATGAGGGAGTGCGAGGCAATTACGTGTCAAGAGCATTTCAGACTCATAATTTTCCCAAACATATGGACATATGGGAAAAGAACAACTTGTTACTTAACGGCTCTTTTGGATTTTGCAAGTGTGTATTTTCAACCGTCAGTTGTAGCACCTCGTGAATTCTGCACGGTACATATTTTTCCACAATATGGTGCTAAAATCATACATTTTACACTGCAGAAAAGCTGACTATATATACTGTAGTTACACATTACACTTTTGAAAATACCGTACCTCTACCAGATACTAAACCAGGAAATGGCAATTTTCTCCCAGAACAATGGCACCAGAGATTGACAAGATGCTCTGTAATACCTTTTGGTCGTGTTCCCCCAGCTAGGTCACACTGTTCTTCCTCCTTAGCTCCTTACCTGTACGATGCATCCATATATTATACTTATAGCACTTTTTTTTTTTTTTTTTTTTTTGTTATTAGAAGAAGCTCTCTACTGATTTCTGCTTACTGAGCAGAAGCATCATTTTAATAACCTGTTGAGTAAGGTAAGATTAACAGCTCAGAAAGTGTTCGTTTGATCTGTCTGCCTCAGCTGAGTGGAGCCGATGCAGTCAAGAGAAGCTCCTAAGGAAAGATTCAGGTTACGGGGAGACATTGGGCAGGTCCTTCAAAGGCTATAAATAACCTAGGAGCTGTTTCCATCCAGATTTTATTTGGCTCTGGCTCTGGCTCATGAAATACTGTAAATAAGTTCTGTTCGCTGTGCTGTGATGCCATTTGAAGGGTTAGTTGAGAGTGATTTACAAAGGCAGTAGCTTATATTCAGAGCTGTTCTTAATTGTGGCCTGGCTTGATAAAGCCACTGTCGCAAACATTAGTTTCTTTACAGCTGGATCAGATGTATCAGGGGTTATATTTCAAGGAGGGAAAGGAAAGTATTTTAATTTGTTTTTGCTTCACTTTCAACAGGCCTTTATAACACCAGCGGCTATCCTGTGGCTGCCAAGTCCTGGCTGAGTATCCTACAGCATCTAAAGCTTTCTGAGAGAAGTACAAGGCTGTGTAGAGCACGTACATGACAGGCACGGTTTCCTTGGGGAATGCTCCTTTATTTATGGAGGGTACTGAGAGCTTTACATCCAACACTCCCTCCAGAGGTTTTCCCCTCTTACATTACTAGGGAAGAGGGCAGACGGAAATGGAACAAGAACCAAACATCCTTGCTTCATAATCAGTTGCATTCCTCTTCTTCTCTCCCTCCCACCAATGCTTCCTCCTGACTGGATTTAGAGCTGTGCCTGCCCCTGCCCCAGGGAGTCCAGCCCTCTATCTGAATCACGGAGGTGCTCCCCCACCATGGAAAGCTGTCTCCTCTCCCCTGCTTCGCAGCCCTGCTGATGGGTGGAGGGTGGTGGGAATGCGAACACGAGGGCCTGCAAGTGCTCCCTGTGCCTCAAAGTTACACCGGGCTCTCACCAGCATCACCAGCAGAGAAGAAATGTAAGCTGGCATTAAATGCTGCTTCTCATCAGGGCCATTACCTGCTGGCAGGACACACTCCTAGCAGGACAAACCTTCCTGGTGGTATTTAACACCTGGGAAGTGACCTATATGATTTAATCTGTTGCATACCAAAGGTGTCAAAAAGACATCAAAGAAATCCTTATGCTTAATCCTTGGCCAGGTTACAGTCTTTTCCTGATGAGGAGAGGAGGCCTAATGGTTTAGTGACACTCCCAAAAGGCAAAAGTCGAGGAATTAAGGACACTTGGAGATAACATATTTCTAGGTCACAATACTGCATGGTTTCCCTGTGACAAAATCCTTGAGACAGATCTCTAAGCACTCAGAGCCCTCTTGGGTCGGGTCACACAGGTCCCTGTGGCTGGAGACACGCATTTCTGTCTGCAGAGCAAACTCAGGCTGTGTGGGGCAAAGAGTTCGGCATGTACCCCAGCACCCTGTCCTCCCCTGCCGTGGCTCTGCCGTGCTGCTGACACCCCCTCCCCACCCACACCTTCTCTCTTCCTATGCACTGCTACCAATAACTTGCTATGAACAGCTATTCTCACCTATTCCTCCTGGGCCACAGGGTCTTCAAGCCCTTCCTGTTGCTTTCCTTGTCTTTTCCCTCACCCCTAGCTGTGAAAAGCCCCTTTCCCCACTGACCTGATGGCCTCTGGCTGCAGGAACTCGAGCAGCTTGGCACTTGGCACGGCAGGGCCTGAGGCTGAGCTTCCCTCGTGGAGCAAGGGAGGCCCCGCATGAACAGGTGCCTTGTGGTGGCGCTGGGCTGGCCCGGGCACGGCACGCTGCTGGCAGGCACTTCTCGCCAACACCGCCTGCAGCAGGTGGGAACGGGCTGCCCTGGTGGAGCCAAGGCAGCACCTGACACAGGAACTTCAAATGAATTATGGAGCCCATGCCCGTGCTCACCTCCCCGGCCACTTCCTATAGGCCGGCTCGACTGAAACCCCTGGAGTGACACTTCCTGACAGCAGCTGAAGATCTGGTCTCCAGGGTTTACATTTAAAGACTGCACACTATAGAACTAACAAACATTCACAAGCACACACCCTCCCCTCTACAGACACAGTTCTCAGGTGGCTGCCTGTCCTCTGTGAGCCAGCCCAGTCACAGGGGATCATGCTTTTTGCCCTACCCCAACCGCAGCAGGTGCAGTAAGAGGACACTCTTGATACACAAACTGCAAAAAATGAAGGCTGCAAGATAAATGCTGCCACCACCAAAAGAAAAGAGGAAAACGGAGGCCAGATCACAAATCTGGAACCGCAGCATTCTTAAAGCAGAGCTGTTGGTCTGAGCGTGCTTGGAATGTGGCCACTACGTCTGTGGCAGTCCCTTGTCATGATCACACACTGGATGCACAAGATCCCCAGGTCTGCAAGATGTCCGTACTGCACGCTGTGTTCTCACTTAAAAGGCTCTACAACAGCACGCTGAAGTAAACTCTGGTGACTCCGCTGCCCTTACACAGACAGCTATATACTGGAAAGGTGTAACTGGATTCAGTAAATAGCCCTGAGGTGTATTAAGTGTTGTGTTTCATTTCCAGCAGCCACTTTCTATTTTTAAAAGGAATTAAAAACCACTCAACTGTCTGGTACCTCACATACTCAAAACACATCGTACCTCACATGGCTTTAGTTCGCCTGTTAGAAAGCACCTGCGCTGAGCCCAGCTCAGTAAGAACGACTCCAGGTCTCGTGTGCCATTCTTACAGGCAGCTACGCTTGGGAACAACTCTACAAGGGTGATGTCCAATGGGGCTCCTGCTGGGCTGTGCCCCAAGTCCAGTGCAAGGCTATACAGCTGCAGTCATGGGGTTCTTCTGCCTGGGATCCTGTTGCCTGTACTGGTACTGGTCTGGACTGGTGCCACGGTGTCGGACAATTTCATGGTAAGCTGGTGCTCGGTGGGACTGAGGAGGGGAGGGTGGCACGTCCTGCCGGAGGGGTCCTTTATGCTGGTTTGTGATGGGCTGGGCTGGGTAATACTGAGGGTACCTCAATTCTGCCACTCTTGTGTCTGGTGCACGGATGTAGCTCCCCTTGGGTGGGTGGATAACAGGCTGTCCTCCGTGGTAGTAGGGAAGATCTCTCTCTTTGTACGTTACTCGTGGCCCTGTTAAATATTCTAGTGGCTCTGCAGGTCCACGCCTGAGGAGGAAAAAACATAATAAAGCACATAAAAAGGCAGTCTACTAGCCCAGTGATACATTATTGTACACAGAATCTATGTTTACTTTGGGAGAGGAAATGCCACCTCAAGCATGACAAGCCCTGATGAATGAAAAGATTCTGAAGGATAACAAGCTTCCCACCTGCATGCTACAAAAGTCTGTAACATCCAGGACACTGGTGGAAGGGTCCAGCGCACATCACAGCTCTTTTACAATGAGGGAGCACTGGAGCCCTTCAGCTCCCAAAGTCAGTCTCCTGTGATCCATTTGCCATAATGGAAACAAAGCTCCTTTAAACAATGCATGTTTGACTGAATCTTATCTAGCCTGAGGATAAACAGATGAGTTGGGTCTGCAAGTCTGCAAATCCCATAAGCTTTACATGCACAAATATTCAAGCTTTCCAGGCCATTTCCCACTATTCTCTCCTAATATGTCAGTCTGTAAAACTTTCCAAACACCATAGTTGGAAAAACTGGAACTCCTGGAAGAAACACCAGGGATGTCAGGCTACAATACCTGTGTTTAATGGGCAAGTTGCCAATGAGGTTTCAAAACACCTGTGATCTAGAAGGCCTGATGTTACAACAGCACTGTAACTTGCCTGTATCAGTGTGGATCTCACAAGCCCTAGTTCACATGAAAAGCAGCATGTGAACGTGTCGTCCCTGAGGATGTGCCATGGAGCCCTCTCTGCAGCCTTCTGCATCTTAATTTCATGATTTGCACTGATGAAGAATTGATATTTTTTCCTAGTACAACTTAACTTGTGATACTTTTGAAATGGCAAAAATAATTGTTCTCACAGACATGTCACCAGAGCATCCCCCAAAGTTCAACTCAATTAGGAGTTTTTGCCAGTCTGACTTCAAATGTCTTTGCACTTTGGACAAAACCTCTCATTGACTGCACAGGAAGTCTCTCTCCAAATGAGAGCTGAGGCAAGAAGACAGAGTTTTGACCCAAAGCAGGGGCTGGAAATATAAATCAATTACACTTGCTCTGTGGCTTTGGGACTGAACTCATCAACTGTTTAAATATTCTTTGCATAGATTATGAAAAAAGTCATCATTCTGGTACAGCAGATCAGGTGTTCAGAATTTGTCAATGACTCTCTTGTTCACACAGAGATTTTACAAGCGTGCTCCTTCTTTCCTAACCTGGGCTTCCAGACTCTGCTGGAACTTGTTTAGCATGTAGTAAAACAAAACATGTGGTTTTCTGCTGCACTCGTTTAAGCCCATGGGGTAAATCATGGACACAGGCAATGAACAAACATTATCTGCCTTGAAATGAACCTACAATTCTCCTCCTGGAATAACTTAGTGCAAATGTTTCCTGTTTAAAATGGAAAGAGCAAAAGGAAGCATTCCAGGCCTTGGACTTTTAGGACCCTATGCTCCCCAGGGACTTTCTGCTTTAAAAACAGAACATTATAAAAGACAGGCACTCCCAGCTTCCCCCCCCACCTCCTGGTGAGACAGTCCAGACAAAGTGCTGAAGGGCCTGAAGCCACCCTCTGAGATACCCAAGCACTCTTAACTGTATGTACTGAGACAATTGCTGTCGCTGCTCACACACCTACGCCTTGCAACAAAGCCTAATTTCCACAGCAGGCCAAAGAGCTGCTCCACGTATTTCTGCATGAAGGCTTGTTCACCAGGCAGTCCCGTCACACTCAGCTTTAATGCCTCTGTGCACAAAAACTGTACTTCCAATCATAAAAGGCTCTGCAATGGTAGAAACTGCTTTGTGTCAAGCAGCACACCAACAGGAACACATGTCAAACCTGCACCCATCACCTTTTAATATAAGGATCATGCTCAAAATCCTGTACATTAGGTTTTATAAGGTGTTCTCATCAGCAGCTATAATCAACAAAATTCTTGTGGATCACATTAAAAAAGGACAGAGCCTGAAACCTGATCCAGAATTCACTGAAAAGCCAGGTAGCTTTTGGACAGAGTTCTAACTGCAAATTAAATTACTCTAAAAAAACAAATTCAAGATTAATTGATACCAAAATGATGGCTGAGAACAGAACTGAGCCACCAGTATGACATACTGAGCCTTCAGTACACAACTCATGTCTCAACTGACACCAGAGCTCTGAAAGGTGCAGGAAAAAAGAGGGGTGTGCTTTGCCATCCAGCCAAAAGAGCTGTTTCCAGGAAAGCTCAACCTGTCCGGTTTTAGGAATCAGTGCTACACTGCTGCCACAGAAGCTGTGACTGTGCACAGGGTTGTGCCCTCAGGCTGCTCTGACCCAGGACTGTGCAGTGAAGATGAGCCTGGGCAATCAAAGCGTGCCAGACCTAAGAAATGGCCCCAAGCTGCCTGAGCTAATGCCATCAGATCTCCATTGCTGATACCCCTCCTACCGAACTAAATCATCGGTTCATTTGCAGCTAACACCATCAGTGGCTGTGTAGAAGAACATGTGGGAAGAGCAAAATCTTTCTTTAAAATATAAAATCCCAAGTTGTTCACTGTCAGCACCAGTTTCCTTTCTCTGAGGGTAAAACACCCATAGGTGGTGTAATTGAGTGTGTTCCTCAGAGTCATGACTTAGCAGCTGGGAGGAGAGATTGTACACAGAGACCTGACTGGAATCCACTTCACACGAACCCTTTAGGAAAGCCCCAAGAAGACAGAAGGTATGTGAGTTATTTCAGCAGCTTTGGAGATAATACAAGCAATGATCTAGCCAATGATAAGCAGAACTTTTGCCTGAGTAAAACCCTGGGAAACACTGGTAACTGTCCAAAAGGCTGACTCCGGGCAGCATGACTGAGGGAAATTTCACGAAAGATATCCTCGTGGCTGCTCCAAACTCTCCAGCTCACTTCCCCTAGTGACCCCAGTGGGTGCTATGCTTGCAGATACACAAGCTACAATGACAACATATTTTTTCCCTTTTATGACCAACACAGCATGTTGGAGCCAAATTATCTCCTGAGGATTCATTCTTCCCCACCTACCACCCATGCCTGGTGAAGTCCATTCTTAGGGAGCTGCTCAGAGTGCAACCAACCAGCCTATGGAGTCTCCATGAACCTCTATCTGACCAGTCTTAAAACACAGGAAAACACTGCCCTTCCCTCCTCAAGTGTGCCAAATTAACCATCAGAAAGTCAGGCTTTTTAAGGCAGAAGAAACAAGTGCAAATACCAAGCTCTGGCTGCAGAAATGCTGTCATTTGCAGTAAGTCTGGGACACTGGGGGCAGTTCCCAGAAGGAAGAGGAGGAGGCTTCTCTGAACCAATACCCTTCTCACTCGATAGCCTGTGGTGTAAAAGTAGATGCTGCTGTTTATCCTTAAAGAAATTGCCAAACCAAACCAAACACCTTCTACTTGGCAGCCCCTTGTAGATGCTGTGCTCGTTTCTGCAAGAAGGAAAACAACTTCTACCTTTTCCCTCGGCAGACACTGCCACCTCTGAGGAGGTCCTAATGAAATTCTTCTTCCCTCTCTCAGTGTTTTTGTTGGCTTCTGATGAGTTCAGAGTTCACAGGGCCATATCACACCTCCCAAGTGACCCACGGTGTGGGGGTCAAACCAATAACCTCAAGTGGAAAATCAGTGACCCAGGGGAGTGATCAAAAATCCACAAATTGGGTCAAGCAGGTCCAGCCACTCAAAAGGACCAGGCCAGGAGCGTGCCCTCTGAGAGGACATGCTGAGCAGGAGCTGCTCTGACCGTCAGCTGTTTTCCAGATTTTTGGCCAGTTGTTTGACCTGGGGATACAGTGCAATTAATGACAGGCAGAAGGTAGGGAAGCTGACACAACATCCTGGGAAGGAACTGATCTCAGAGCTCAAAACCTGGTTTTGCTGATAGCTCAGCTCTGCTGGGTCCCACTGGAAAGTGCATTATGGATGTGGGTCTAGCTAAAAGCAGAGGTTGCTGCTGCAGAAAGCAACTGAATAAAGGGAGAGAGAAGCACCAGGTTCCCCAAAGAAGTGAAACTGGTGGGGCAGTGTGAAAACACTCCTCAAAAACGTCATGGACAAGGTACCCCTTAAAATGTCTGCTTTATTTTAAGGAAGCAAAATCTGATCTTCCCCTGCAGAGAAATTACAGATCACACATAGGTGTGCAAACGTGTTTTACCTCACATCCTGGTTAGCAGCTCTACCAGTTTATCTTTTTAAATGATTCACCAATTAACAACTGTGATGCATTTTGAGCATTAAGAGCACAAAGTAGCCTTGTCCAAGTAAAGCAGGTAACTTGTGACTGATGTTCAATTAACATGTTGTTATTTTCTCTATGACAAGTAAAGCCTAAAGCAGGTTTGTTTTTCTGTCTCTGCTTTATTTGTCTTCCAAGCACAAAAAAATTATAGTGTTTTCTGGCTTTACTGCAGAATTTTTAAGAGCTTCTGGGTTTATTTAAAACTGAACCATGGGATTTGGAATACTTGGGAAAGACTTCTTTTACCCAAAATGTTATTTAGTCACAGGTACCTGAAGGTTTCAAAAGCCCTAACTAAATGTCTTTTGCCTTCTGCAGTTCCCTTTTTTTTTTTTTTTTTAAAACCTCGTCTTAGTAATTCTTCAGCTGTGGAAAATCTTAGAGTAGATTGGCCTAAATACCTGATGCTTCAAAAAACAATCAGGAAAAAAAAAGTAATTACATTTCAGGTTTACTGCATTTCATTGATAACCTCCATTTGCAGGTCACCTTTAACACCAGCCAGGAGACACATGCTTGGGCTATCTGAAAGGAAAGGAAAGCAAAATGACGGTCTAACTGTTCGTGCTGTGCCCCATCACGTTGGGGGTTTGGATTTCATCGTGACAAAGGGTTTTTCTTCCCTCTGTTCTACAAGGAGAGTCACACGGGTCACCCTCTTAGTACCTGGTAAAAAGCAAGGAAGGGAATGCTCTCTTCTTATATCACGATCTCCTCCTTGCTGCTGATGGAATATTTTGCAAGGGATATAATCTCACATGAAAACCTGCCTTCTTACTTTGTTAGAGAGTACTTCTTGAAATGAACTTCAAAGACAGCCACAGACTAAGTAGCAAATGGAAAGCCCACATTTGGCTGCAGTCTCTTTCATGTCTAAGCAAGACATACAGAGACTCTGGGTGATGGCATCAGACACCCCAGGCTGTGATTAAAGAACAGCAGAAAGCAACAAGGTCCTATCTGTGTCCAAATTCTCACTGAAGAACTCCATTGTATGCAGTGTGATTATGTGCTGTTTGTTCTCAGCCAGGAGGATCTACTTTTAAAGAACAGACGCTGATGTAAGAATTAAATTATGCAAACAAACAATCTTACAGTATCAAGTACCATACACTGTGTCTTTATAAAGCTCTTCTCAACAAACACTAAAAACAACTGACAGAAAAGACCACGTGGTCCCTATCTCTCCAGATTCAGTATTAAAGATACCGCAGTGCTGTTTGTAGTCAGTGGCACTAAGAACTTCTGTTACTTAATATTCAACATGCATATAACATAAAATAAATAAAGAAATTTTAAATCACTGCAGATTTCAAAAAAACTCACTGCAAGTCACTGAGATGCATTAAGGTTGGTCTCTGTATCTTAATAGGTGAGATACTCCTATAATAAATATTCTTTGCCCTTTCAGATCAATACTTCCCATAGCCAAAGAGGGGTCTGCATTTAAAATCTCCTGGGAATCAAATTTGGTATCTTAGCGCCGGGAAGAATCTGCAGCACAAGGAAGTGCTCAGTGGCTGCTATCTGTGAGAGAGGCTTGTACCTCTCCGAAGAAGGCAGATGTCTAGCGATGTCATACTAACCTCAAACACACCATACACGCTTTATTTATGGGCTGAGCTGGTGGAGGTGCTTCCTTCTCCTGTTCTTTTATCAACAACACAAGGCTGAAAAATCAGATAACATAAACGAATACAATCCCTGGCTCTCATGTAGCACATGCCATGCAGAGAGAGCTGTTTTTAGTTTGAGGACTGTGTTTGGAATTCCTTTAGTGTCAGGTTTCCAGTTACCAGACCCTCTTCCCTGGGCCAGGCACGACTGCGGTTGGACTGGATTAGCAGCACACTCTGCAGTGTATATTACTCAGCTTTGACTTCTATAGGCTTTGCAGACCCATAAAAATAATGATTATTTCATGACCTGCACTTTAGGGTGAGGGGGGGTGGGGGGGTATGAATGGCGGGTGTAAGAGTGGAAAAATCTCTCACCCCTTTTTAGAGAATTCCTATTTGGTTTGGAGAAGGAGGGGTCCATGTAAGTTTGTTTGAAATTCAAGCAATACATTTTTAGATGCAATGCAGGCAGGCCTGATTCTCTTCCCTTGCCTGCAGTTTTGCTAAAACTGAAAGTGATGCTATCTGGCCTGAACGTAAGAGTTTATATGCACAGTTTCTCTCTCTCACCAATATTACAGCTTGAAATATTTAGAAACAAACAGCCAAAGCACGATAATCCCAGCAGGTAAGTGCGGAGACGTTTATATTATTCTAGTTGAAGTCCAGCCTTAAAGCAGCTGGAGAACCAAGTCCTTTATTGCAGAGGGCCACATTTTGAGGTGTTGGGCCCCAGCTGCTCCCTGGGCTGTTCTTAGCAATTGGAGACATTTACATGTCACACTTGCTTTTACATCTGAGACCAAGTACACAGTTTAGTCACATACCGGCCTTCCATGCAGGGCAGCAGACTGCAGAAACAACTGTAAGACAGGCAAACAGTGCCTGACAGGTTTAAAACTTTACTGTAAGATCATGTAAGACTTCTTATGGCAGCATGAACAACTTATTTTGTCTGCAAGAAAACAGATTGTTTGCAATTCCTAATGGAGAAAACTATGTCACAGACTGGTTAACATCAGAATTTAGAGTGCCATTTAATTAAACTCCCTCCCATCAGCAACCAAACCATAAAACAGTGTTGCTGCTTTGCTCCAGCATTAGTTTACTTTCCACAGCAAATCTCAGACCAGTTTCTGATAATCTCATCCTGCAGGCAAAGCTCCCCTTTCTTTCCTTCCCTAAATCCAACCTACAAATATAGGAACTGTGACAACCAGGATTAAAACCCTCCAATCAACAAAAACAAAACCCAAAATATGCCAGCTGATACTCTATAAATGCCCAGTAAGTATTCAAAACAACTAGTGCAATAATCCCTCCTGCTCAATTCCTCACTTGTTTTGTTCATTTGACCTCAGGCATGGTACATCTCTTCTACCAGGAGGCATAAAATAAAGTAGCACCTATTGAACAAGACATTGCTGTTCTGTGATCTCTTCAAGCTTAAAGGGATCTTAAGCAGATTGGTACTTTAAGTAGCGAGTCATTACAACATGGGTCATTTCAGATGTTACTCATTATTCAACACAACATAACGCCATGCGAGTCATTAACCTCTTGGCACTGGTAACCTACTCTCAATGCTAAGCAGTCATGCTTGTTGCTCAGGAACCCCCATGCTCCGTTGGGGAGAGACCTGGCTGAGCTTTTAAGGTCCCTTTGGTCTTTTGTTTTGCAGATCAGTGGGGACCAAAAGCTCTTCCTGTAGACTAAAGGAGGTCTTGCTCTTTGGTCTTTGCTCTTCTAAGTCACATTTCCGAGAAGATGCTGACCAAGTTACGTTGGAGGGGAGAAAACTTCTTTTAAAAGGACATATGCCTCTTAAACCAGCAAGAGAAGCAAATGTTTAGGCTTTGAAGTCAGATTTTGCATTTCAATGCAAACTCAAACTCATACAAAAAAAGACTGAACACGTGCAGAACTGCCACCACTGGGGCGACATGCTGAAGTGAAAACTGTGCCACGGTAATGCTTGCACTGTCTTGCTGTGTAGCAGCTCCCAACAGACGGGGACCCCGCTGCCCCTGCCCTGAGAACAGCCAGCTGCTTCCCTCAGGAGCAGGCAATCAATGAGAAGGGAGCGAGGTGCAGAGGCAAGACCCCAACACAAACCTCAGCGCAGCAGCAGCACAAAGGCCAGAAATACTATCTGGATCCCTTTGCCTCATCCTAACCCCTGCTGGAGGTCTCTGCTTTTTGGAAGGCTCTAGAGGAGAAATTAAATAGTCTGTGGTGGTTCAGGAGCTTTTAATTTGATTTAAAAGAAATCTGTTGCTGTTCAGAAGGAATCAACCACAGTCCAGAAGAGCTCCTCCCAAGCAGGGCAGCCTCCGCCCTTTGCCTATCCATTCACAGCACCGCTGCTATCCATGCTGCTTTTGTGAAGTGCTTGCAGAAATACATGAACCCAAATTCTACCCTGCTCTCATTTTTCAAGCGAAATGAATTTAAAGCATGGTGACCATTCAGCTGTACTATTCAAACGATTTTCAACAAATAAGAGAAATCATTAAAATAATCTTCCTAAGTAATAATAACCTGGGCCCAGGTCTTGACTATTCAGCCACTGGGACCTTAACATGCTGTCTAATCTTTAGTGGGCTAGTAAAAACCCATAAGAAGTGGTTATTAATGTTATTACCAAGCTTTTAGGCCTTTTTTTTTTTTCCTTAGAGCATTTCTCATTTAAATTAAAGGATTCCTTGAAGCATTTTCTCTCACTGCCATGATGAAGCATGGCTGTCGATTCTGCCTCCAATGGCACAATCTGGGTAGTAAAACCATGCTTCAGTAAAAAAGGAACATGTAGCTGGTTATTTTTTCCTTCATTTTGTTTCTTTCTGGTCCAGACATTCTGTTAAACTCACTGTGACATATCATTCTTCTTTTTGCCCCCCTTTGCAACAAAGGCAAAGCTCAAGATCCAGAGGAGAAGGACGGGTGTTTTTG